>PITA01002038.1:39222-173361 GCA_004023965.1 Spilogale gracilis
TTTTTTTTTTTTTTTTTTTTTTTTTTTTTTTTTTTTTTTTTTTTTTTTTTTTTTTTTTTTTTTTTTTTTTTTTTTTTTTTTTTTTTTTTTTTTTTTTTTTTTTTTTTTTTTTTTTTTTTTTTTTTTGTTTTTCTACTTGAGTTCTAGCTTTATACTGTTGTGGTCAGAAAAGATGGTTGGTATAATTTCAATCTTCTTAAACTTAAGGAGACTTCTTTATGGCCTAAAATGAGCTATTCTGGAGAATGTTCCATGTGCACTTGAAGAGAATGTGAATTCTGTTTTTAGACAGATTATTCCATATATCTGTTAAGCCCATCTGGTCTAACATATCATTTAAAGCCACTTTAAAAAAAAAAAAGATTTTCTGTCTGGATCATCTACCATTGATATAAGTGGGGTGTTAAAATTCCCTACTATTTTCATATTATGTCAGTTTTTCCCTTTGTTAATATTTGCTTTTAATATTTAGGTGCTTCTATGTTGGGTACATAGGTATTTACAATTACTATATCTTGTTGGATCAATCTCTTTATCACTGTGTAATGCCCTTCTTTGTCTCTTATTAGAGTCTTTGTTTTAAGGTCTATCATGTTTAAGTATTGCTACCCAGCTTTGTTTTTGTTTCCATTTGTTTTGCATGGAATATCTTTTTCTAACTCTTCTCTTTCAGGTTCTATGTATCTTTAGATCTGATGCTAGTCTCTTGTAGAGTGTACCAAGATGGGTCTTATTTATTTATTTACTTTTTTACAGATTTTATTTATTTATTTGACAGAGAGATCACAAGTAGGCAGAGAGACAGGCAGAGAGAGAGGAGGAAGCAGGCTCCCTGGCTGAGCAGAGAGCGGGAATCAGGCCTTGATCCCAAAACCCTGAGATCACGACCTGAACCAAAGGCAGAGGGGCTTTACCCCACTGAGCCACCCAGGCGCCTGCGGGTCTTATTTTTTTTAATCCATTCAGTCCTTCTGTGTTTTTTGATTGGATAATTTAGGCATTCATATTTAAAGAATTGTCAATAGGCATGTACTTGTTGCCATTTTGTCAGTTGTTCCCTGGATTTTTGTAAATCTTCTATTCCTTTCTTCTTGCTGTCTTTGTGTTTTGATTTTCTGTAGTGATATGCTTAAATACCAAATTTAGACAAGACTAAAATAACTAAAGGCCAGTATCCCTAATGAACATATAGATAAAAATCTTTAACAAAATACAGCAAGCCAAATTGAACAATAAATTGATAGGATCACACAGCATGCTTAGGTGGGTTTATTCCAAGGATGCAAGAATGGTTCAATATCTGCAAATCAGTGTGATTTTCCACATTAACAAAATGGATATAAAACATGCAGTCTTCTCAACAGATGCAGATAAACCATTTGATAAAATCCAACATATGTTAGAAGTTGTCAACATAGCAAGTATAGAGGGAAATGTACCTCAACATAAAGATGAAAGCTTTTTCTCTAAGATCATGAATGAAACAAAGATGACCACTCTCACCTCTTTTATTCAATATAGTATTGGAAGTGCAATTAGGCAAAGAAAAAAAAAAAGAATAAAGAAAAAGAAATGCATTCCAAATTGGAAAGGAAGATCTAAAACTGTCAGTCCTAAAATTTTTATGCAACCACACAGGACCTCAAATAGCCAAAGTAATCTTTGAGATAGGAACAAAGCTGGAGGCAACATCCTCCCTGATTTCAAACAATGTTACCAAAGCTTTAGTAATCAAAATAGTGTGGTATTTGCATAAATATAAACACAAACCAATGGGAAAAAGATAGTCCAGAACTAAATTCACATGTATGTGGCCAATTAATTTAGGACAAAAGAGCCAGGAATACACAATGGGGAAAGAACAGTCTCTCTCTCTTTTTTTTTTTTAAAGATTTTATTTATTTGACAGAGAGAAACACAGCCAGACAGGGAACACAAGCACAGGGAGTGAGAGAGGGAGAAGCAGGGAGCCCGATGTAGGACTCGATCCCAGGTCTCCGGGATCATGACCTGAGCCGAAGGCAGTGGCTTAACCAACTGAGCCACCCAGGCTCCCCGAACAGTCTCTTTTATAAATGGTGCTGGAAAAACCAGATAACCACAGGCAAAAGAATGAAACTGGACCTCTATTTTAACTATACATAAAAATTAACCCAAACTGGGTCAAATACTAGAATGTAAAACCTGAGCCCATAAAACTCCTAGAAGAAAAAATAGACGGTAAACTCCACAACATCAATCTGGCTATGATATTTCAGATCTGACATTAAAGCAAAAGCAACAAAAGCAAAAATAAACATCTGGGACTATATCAAATCAAAAAGCACTGCACAGTAAAAGAAACCATTGATAAAAATGAAAGCAACCTACCAAATGGGAGAAAAAACTTGAAAATCATATATCTGATAAGGGGTTAACAAAATGCATACCAGCTTAACACAATTCAATAGCAAAAAAAAAAGTTTGATTAATAAATGGGCAGATGATCTGAATAGACAGTTTTCCAAAGACAATATACTGATGCTGAATTACCTGAAAAGGTATTCAACATCCCATAATCATCAGGGAAATGCAAGTCAAAGCCACAATGATATATCACTTCACACAAGTTAAAGTTGCTGTTACAAGGTTTCACAAAACTTCTGTGGACAAAACTCAAAATTCAACAATTGATTAAATATATTACAAAATAGATATTATGGGTCTACTACTAGAAATGAAATTCTTTGGAGAGGGGATAACATTTTGCTTAACTGGGGTTTCAAATTTATGTTCCGTGTTATTAAAATCAATCATAAATATCCATCTATTAATGTGGATCTGTACAGATTTTATGAATTTTATATAGATAGTTGTTTCCAAATTGAGTATATTCATCATCTGTAAAACATTTATAGCCTCCTGGATTTTCTAGATACTTACCTAAGAACTTGTCAATGCCTTGCAGATTAATTACTTCCAGTTGAAGATTAAACTGGCAGTTCTTCAACTGAAGAGTGAAAAACTATTTTGAGATGAGGATTTATTTTCCATGTGCATAAAGTCCATAAACATTGCTGAGCCTGTAGCATGTGTTCAGTAAATCGATCCACTGGAAATGCGTATGGAAATGTAGATTTAACTTCTTGTTTTTACTTGGACAGTATGAATTTATAAAGCAGCTTAGCCACTACATGTGAGCCAAATAATGTTATCGGCAAAATGGTTTTATCACAGCATAAACTTCACATATAAGAACTGTTCCGTCTTGTAATTTTAGATTGAATTCTTCAAGAATCATTGTCCATTCTGCAGTCTAGGCTAATTTCCAAAGCCATTTGGTGCTCAGAAAAATTTCAGTCTTGGCCCTGATCTGAAAAAAATTTCCACAATGACACCAAGCTGCTGTGTCTTGGGATAAGTGAGGGTATTTGGATTTTAATTTTTGACAAAAATCTCACAGAATTTATGATAATTAAATTGATGAAAACAAAATTTAACACAGACACTACTGTTCAATATCAGATGATTGATTCAAAGGTTTTCCACAATGTACCTAATTCAAAAACTGAACTATTCAGGAAATAACCATATGTCTTATGTTTTAATAAACTTTGTAAATTTGTCCAAATAAGCCTTTTCTGCTTCACACATCCTAGCAGGTTCTGCTTCAGGTTTTACTGAATTATTTTGCTCTTTATACTAAAAATATTCTCAGCTAAAGGTGTTTCACTTATACTATTCATAAACAAGAAGTCTCTTATCACTGCAAACTCATCACTGATGATTCAAAAATCTCCGGCAGTATTAGTAACATCTCAAATTAGTAAGAGACAAAGAAAACGATTTTTAATCAGTCGCCTTGTTTTTTAATTGATTATTAATATTGCCAATTACTCAATTTCAGCCTTTCAAGCACTGTTTTTGCCATAATGCTATTAGTCAAGCAAGTTAATTTTCTTTAGACACAGCTCTTCGATTGCTGCAATCAAACACAATTTAATAAACTCAACTATCAATAAGTGAAGTCACTTTCCCTGCTTACTCATACATGAGCCACTTAGAAACTTACTTTGGTTGCATGCTTATTTTTGTTTTATATTTTGATCATATGTTTAATAGAAGCATTTTATTGATAATATTGTCATACTTTCCTGCTAAAGGGTGAAAAAAATTAACTATTACTCGTTAGCATCTTGGCTAAATTAGCTAATACATACAAAATATCCAGGGCAGTGCTTGGGTAATAGCAGATATACATTACTAAATTCAACATACTAATGAGTTGCAGTTACAGTTGCAAGTAATTAGAATTTGCCCTTTTAATACTGCTCTTGATGACTGGATTATAATGGCATCACAAAATGTGCTGGGGTGCTTTCCATTTCTTTTCCCGTCTTTCAATCTGTTTGTCTAAAATGAATATTTCGTCCTTAAGGTTTTGATAAAACTCATTTGTAAAACTATCTCATTTTTTTAATGCATAGGTTTTTATAATACTGATTCAAAGTATTAATCATTGTAAATTCATATGAAATATCTTTTTTGAGTCAATATTTGCCAATTATATTTTTGTAAAACCATCTAAATTTTCAAATATTCTAGCATAAAGATATTTTAATTTTTAAAATATTTTGTTCTTTCATTTTTATTTTATATTTACTTGTTTTTGGCTATTTTAAGTCCTTTCAAAGATTTTGCTTTTATTGGTCTTCTCTCTTGCTTCTTCTTCTTCTTCTTCTTTTTTTTTTTTGTTTAATTTCTTTATTCTCTCTGTTCTGTTTCTAACTTCTTGGGTTAAATGACTAGCTCATTAACTTTTTTTGTCTAACGTGTGTGCCAAAATGCCACTTTAGTTCCATCCCACAAATTTAATGTGGAGTGTTTTCATCTTCATTAATCATAAATATTTCTAAATACAATGCTATCAGTCTATTAGTAATAATCCTTTTGTTGTCACCATTTGCTTAATCACTATGTCTGAAGGAGTGTGTGTTGGGCATGTTTGAGATATAGCCAGATCAAATTTTTGTTGTATTTTCAAATCTAAGTGATTTTCTTTTCTATCAGTCTCTGAGAGAAATGTTTTAAAAGTCTATGGATATTCCAATGTCTTCTTGCAATTTTGTTAAATGTTTTAATTTATTTTAAGGTTATGTTGTTGGGGCACATAATTTCTAGACAATGCAGGGAACAGTTCACTGTCACAATTATCAGGTAAGAAATTTAAAGCTTTTGCCTTAAAACCAATTTTTGGCTTATTATATGTGTGAGTGTATACACACATATGCACATACACACATATATATTTCCTTTAAATACTTTTGCAAGATTGCATTTTGTATAGATCTTTTTTTATCAGAATGAAACCACTTTTTATTTATGCATCTACCTAAGAATCTGTCCTTTAATAAATAATGGATTACAACACAACAAGATATGAGGCAACAAGATACTCCAGCTTCAGGGACCTTACCCTTTGATTAGGAGAGAATGTCAGATGCCACAGTTCCGTGAGAACTGTTTGACTCTTCTGAAGTGTATGTCAAACTTGAGCCATTTGCAACCCATTCAGGTCTACTCTAAGCCTAACAGATTGTGCTGTCAAGTACTTAACTCCTCTGGACCTCATCAAATTCATCCTTTTCTACTTAACAAACACTGATTAATCAACATTAAGTTACCAAGGAACAGGGTATTTATCCATAAAGTATGTCCCAAACTGCTGCAATACATATTCCACAGAAAACTAAGAAAACACAAAAAGGAAGATATTTATCACTGTCAAGTAGCTGTTTAAGGCATTATGCAAGGGAAAAGAGAGGAGTAAAAGAATCAGCCCTACTCTCCCCCTAAATTATAAGTCTATACCAAAACTAAGGATCAAGCACTGACAGCAATTACAGGTTGAATTAGATCTTCCATAATATGCTTCCATGTTGATTTGAAGGCAATTTTGATTATTTAGACCGTAATTGCCGATATCGCATACATTACAAAAAATATACGTGCTTGCGCTGAGACAAATCTAGCGAGTCTTTATATTTCAAAATGCATATCTCTTAGATTTGCTTTTAAAAATTAATTTATTAAGTTTTTCCCTTACCAATTTTCCTCTATTTAATCTTTTTTTCCATTGTCTTAATTCACTTATTTCACTTTTCTCACCTAAATGTACCTTGTTAAACAAAATAAAGAGTAAAATTGCAGTTGATTAGAAAAGGCTCCATTGTTTCCCCCATTAGGAAGGCTAATCTCTCCTCTAGGTAGATTTGCTAACTGCTGGCACTCAGCTCTGTAAACTGCCGTAGATTTTTTCATTGTGTGGCCTTTCTGCTTGAGCTTTGACTCCAACATTTTGTAGAGAATTCTGATAAGCTGAGGGAGACCTGGCAGTGGGAGACAGTGTCCCAGCAGTCTTAGAAATTTGTGAGGGAAATAGCTCAGCGCGCTTGTTTGGTGCCGAGTTTTGGCTTGTGGGAAAGGACACGAACACTGTAGTAGAGAGAAGAGGTGTTTTGTTTTTTTTTGTTTTCTTGTTTTTTTAACTCAGATGAAGCAAACATACTACATGAGAGTAAAATGAATTATTGTACTACTTGAGTTTATGCATTTTCATACGTTTATTTTTTTTCAAGGAACAGGAAGTAATCCCCCCTAAAATAATAAGCCCAGAATATCATTTTTCAGAGCTGAGTCCAAAAATATTTTAATTGCTTAGACTATTCGGTTCTGCCTCTACCACCATCACCCCATGATTAAAGTTTTACCTTTCTTATTTTTTAAGAGTGTGTATATATGTATGGATGTATTTGCCATTTAGTGAGAGTGTGAGAGGGAGGGCTTGGGGGCTCAGGAGAGACAAAGGTAGAGGGAGAGAAAGAATCTCCAGCAGACTCCATGCTGAGCGGGGAGTCAGACACAGATAGCTCACAACCCTGAAATCCTGACCTGAGCCGAAATTGAGGCTGGGATACTTAAGCAGCTGTGCCACCCAGATGCCTCTAAAGTTTTACCTATCTAAGGGTTTCCAAGAGATTAGTTGGAAGTTTAGTAAACAAGTGGCAAAATGAGAAAAATTTCCAGAATGCCCTCAGGAAAAAGCATTTGTTTTATCCTTTTATACTTTTTATCTTGTTTCATTTTAAAGTCAACGGGAAATCCCAATAAGCTAAAATTTTAAAATGTCAGCTGTAAAATATATCTGTTGATGGGTATTTATTCAATCTATTTTCATAAATCTTTGAAGAAATTTTAAGGAAGTAAATGGAAACTGTACCAGTGATAAAGTACTAGTAACCCAAGTAAATAGTAAAACTCTACTAAAGAATTTGGATTGGACACGGGTTTCATCTTCAAATGATGAAATCTCACTTAATATGTACATATAAATATATAGCTATAAGATAATAAAACTGATATGTGAAAACCCTGGGTTCAAGTCTCAATACGGAAACACTCTAGATATGTGAACTTTAAATTTGGGCAAATCATGTATTGTCTGAGATTCACAAGTAAACTAAATACTGCTACTACTATTGTCCATTTGCCAGGTTGTTGGAGCAGGGGAAATGAAATTACGCATGTTAAATTGTCCAATGAATGTGAGAACTGATTTTTAACTGGAATCCTACCCTTAACATCTCAGTAAGAATAGAGGATTCATGGATTATTTAGGTTAAAGACTAAGGATTTAAGTTGATATAACTCATTGTATTAGTCAAGGTTCTCCAGAGAAACAGAACCATCAGCTGATATGTGTGTAATATATGTAGTGAGGAATTAGCTCACATGATTATGGAGACTGGGAAGTCCCAGGATCTGCAGGTGACTGGCTAGACACTAAGAAAAGCTAACCATGTAGTTTCAGTCAAAGTCCTAAGGCCTGAGAACCAAGAGAGGTGACTGTAAGTTCCAGACTGAAAGTTTGCAGGCTCAAGAACCCCAAATTGCTGATTTTTCAGTTCAAGTCCAAAAGCAAGAGCTGACTGCTATCCAGCTCAAACAAGCAGGCAGATTTCTCTTTGACTTATTAGCCCTTTTGTCCTAGTCAGGTCTTCATTTGATTGGAGGGTGCCCACCCATATTAGAACCATCTCCTTTACTTAGTCTACATCAAAAGTTTATCTCATTCAGACAAACTCATAATAATGTTATGCTGAATGTCTGGGTGCTTTCTTGACCACTCAAGTTGACACTTAAAGTGAGCCATCTTGGGGCGCCTGGGTGGCTCAGTTGGTTAAGTGACTGCCTTCGGCTCAGTTCATGATCCTGCAGACCCAGGATTGAGCCCCACTTTGGGCTCCCTGCTCGGTGGGAAGCCTGCTTCTCCCTTTCTCACTCCCCCTGCTTGTGTTCCCTCTCTAGCTGTGTTTCTTGCTATCAAATAAATAAAATCTTAAAAAAAAATGAGCCATCTTATTCATGTATCTTTTTTAAATTAGGTTCTCTATATTTTAAGTCCAGCATAGTCAACATACAGTGTTACATTAGTTTCAGGTGTATAATATAGTGACTCAGTTTTCTATACATTATTCAGTGTTCATCATGATAAAATGTACTCTTTAATCCCCTTCACCTACTTCACCCATCCCTCCACCCACCTCCCCTTTGGTAACCATCAGTTGGTTCTCTATAGTTAAGAGTCTGTTTCTTGGGGCACCTGGGTGGCTCAGTCGTTAAGCGTCTGCCTTTAGCTCAGATCATGATCCCGGAGTTCTGGGATTGAGCCCAGCATCGAGCTCCCTGCTTCTCTCTCTCTCTCTCTCTCTCTCTCTCTCTCTCTCTCTTTGCTTGTGTTCCCTCTCTAGCTGTGTTTCTCTCTCTCAAATAAATATTTAAAATAAAAAAGAGTCCTTTTCTTGGTTTGTCTTTCTTCTCCTTAGTTCGTTTCTTAAATTCCACATATGAGTAAAATCATATGATATTTGTCTTTCTCTGACTTCTTTGGCTTATCATTATACTCTTTAGCTCCATCCATGTTGTTGCAAATGGCAAGATTTCATTCTTTTTTGTGTTCAAATAATCCATTCTGCACTTATTCTTTAATTTATCTATTCATGGGTACTTGGATTGCTTTCATAATTTAGCTATTGTAAATAATACTACAATAAACATAGGGGTGCATATATCCCTTTGAATTAGTTTGTAGTTCTATTTTTAACTTTATGAGGAACCTCCATAGTGTGTTCCACAGTGGCTGCACTGGGCTGCAACCCATCAACAGTGCAAGAGCGTTCCTTTGTTTCCACATCTTCACTAACACTTATTTTTTGTGTTTTTGATTTTAGCCATTCTGACAGATGTGAGGTGATATTTCATTGTTTTGATTTTCATTTCTCTGAGTGATGTTGAGCATCTTTTCATGTGTCAGCCATCTGTAAGTCTTCTGTGAAGAAATGTCTGTTCATGTCTTCTGCCCATTTTTTAACTGGATATTTGTTTTTTGGGTGTTGAGTTTTATCAGTTCCTCATCATTTTGGATATTAACCCTCTATTGGATATTTCATTTGCAAATTTTTTCTTCCATTCAGGTTTCCTCTTAGTTTTGTTGACTGTTTCTTTCACTGGGCAGAAGCTTTTTGTGTTGAGAGGCTCAACAGTTTATTTTTGCTTTTATTTCCTGTGGCTCAGGAGATATATCTAGAAAAATGTTATGGCCAATGTTAGAGAAATCACTGCCTGTGCTCTCCTATACTTTTATGGTCTCAGGCCTCATGTTTAGGTCTTTGATCCATTTTGAGTTTATTTTTGTGTATGGTCTAAGACTGTGGTCCAGTTTCTTTCTTTTACATGTTGCTGTCCAGTTTTCCCAACACCCTTTGTCAAAGACTTTTTCCCATTGTGTATTCTTGCTTCCTTTAAGAGTAATTGACCATACAACTGCAATTTATTTCTGGGTTTTCTATTCTGTTCCATTGATTTATGTGTCTATTTTTGTACCAGTACCTACTGGTTTGCTTATTATAGCTTTGTAATATAACTTGATGTCTGGAACTATGATGCCTCCAATTTTGTTTTTCTTTTTCAAGATTGCTTTGGCTTTTTGGGATCTTGTGTTTCCATATAAATATTACTGTTATTTATTCTAGTTCTGTGCAAAATGCCGTAGGTATTTTGATAAAGATAGCAATGAATCTGTAGATTGCCTTGGGTAGCATAGACATGTTAACAATATTTGTTTTTCTAATCCATGAGCATGGAATGTCTTTCCATTTGTGTTGTCTTCCATTTCTTTCATCAATGTTGTATAGTTTTAAAGTACAGGTCTTTCACCTCCTTGGTGGTTTATTCCTAATGCATTTCATTAATTTTGGTGCAACTGTAAATGCACTGTTCTCTTAATTTCTCTTTCCACTGCTTTATTATGAGTGTATATAAAGCCAATAGATTTCTGTACATTGATTTTATATCCTATGACTTTACTGAATTCAATTATAACTCTAGCAGATTTTTTGTAGAATCTTTAGTATTTTCTATATACAATATGTTGTCATCTGTTAATAGTGAAAGTTTTACTTTTTCCTCACCAGTTTATATGCCTTTTCTTTCTTTTTGTCTGATTGCCATGGCTAGGTTTTATGAGTCTGCCTAGAGGCTTATCAATCAGTTGATCTTTTCAAAGAACCAGCTCTTGGTTCTTTTGATCAGCTGTAGTGTATTTTTAGTTTCCATACCACTTATTTATCTTTATTATTTCCTTCCTTTTACTGGTATTGGGTTTTGTTCTTTTTCTAGCTACTTTTAGTGTAAGGCTAGGTTGTTTGAGATTACTCTTTCTTCTTAAGGTAGACCTGTATTGCTAGAAATGTCCCCCTGTCAGAAATACTTTGCTGTATCTCAAAGATTTGGACCATCCTCTTTTCATTTTCTTTGTCTCCATGTAATCTTTTATTTTTTTCTTTCATTTCTTGGTTGATGCATTCATTTTTAAGTAGCATGTTATTTAACCTCCATGAATTGGTGGTCTTCGTAGAACTTTTTCTTTTGGTTGATGTCTAGTTTCACAATCTTGTGTCAGAAAAGATGCATGGTATGACTTCAATCTTTGTTTTGTTGAGACTTCTTTTGTCACCTAATATGTGATTGACTCTGGAGAATGTCACATGTGCACTTGAAAAGCACCTGTGTTCTGCAGTTTTAGGATGGAATGTTCTGAATATACTCTTAAATTCATCTGGTCCACTATGTTATTCAAAGCCACTGTTTGCTATGCAAAACAAAACTACAATGAGGTAGCACGTCACCCCTGTCAGAATGGCTAAAATCAACAACACAACCCCTGTTGGCAAAGATGTGGAAAAAAGGAACCCTCTTGCACTGCTAGTAGGAAGGCAAACTGTACAGCCACTGTGGAAAACAATATGGAGTTTTCTTAAAAAGCTAAAAGTAGAACTTCTGATCCAGCAATCATACTACTATGATTTACCCAAAGAATACAAGAACACTATTTCGAAGGTATACATACACAGAATGTTTATAGCAGCATTTATAGTAGTCAAGGTATGGAAGCAGCCCAAGTGTCCATCCATTGATGAAGGGATAAAGAAGATATAGTATAGTTATACAACAGAATATTATTCATCCATAAAAATAATGAAATCTTGGCATTTGCAACAACATGGATGGAATTAAGGACTGTAATGCTAAATGAAATAAGTCAGACAAGTACAATATGATGTCACTCTGTGGAATTTAAGGAAACAAGCAAAGGGGGGGGGAAAAAGAGAAATCAAGAAACACTGTTGGAGAGAAGTGATGCTTACTAGAGGGGAGAGAGTGGATCCATAACTTAATTGGTGATGGGGATTAAAGAGAGCAATTGTAATGAGCACTGGGTGATCTATGGAATTGGTGAATCATTATACTGTGCATCTGAAACTAATATAACACTGTATATTAACTGGAATTAAAATAAAAATTTAAAAACCACACTTCTATTGTTGATTTTGTTTTAATGATCTGTTGATGTGAGGGGAGTGTTTAAGTCCTCCACTATCATTGTTATTAGTATTAATTAGTTCCTTTATGTTTGCTAGTAACTTTTTAAAATGTATTTTGGTTGGGTGCAGAAATATGTTGCATCTTCTTTTTGGGATTACTCCTTTTATTATATATGCAGTGTCCTTGCCTGTTATAGTCTTTATTTTAAAGTCTATTTTGTTCAAAGTCTGTTTTGTTCAATATTAGTAGCAATACTAAAACCAACTTTCTTTTGACATCATTTGTATGATAAATGTTTCTCCATCCCCTCACTTTCAATCTGCAGGTGTCTTTCAGTCTACCCAAGAGTCTATCATAGGCAGCATATAGATGGGTCTTGTTTTTTAATCCACTCTGTCATTCTCTTTCTATTGGAATGCTTAGTCCATTTACATTCAGTAATTATTGCTAGATATGGATATATTGCCATTTTGTTACTTGTTTTGTGGTTGCTTTTGTATTTTGATTCTTATTCTCTCTCATGGTTTGCTGGCTTTCTTTAGTGATATACTTGGATTCCTTCCTCGTTATTCACTACATATCTATTACTGTTTTTTGGTTTGTGGTTACCATTAGGTTTGTATATAACATCTTCTGCATATAGCAGTCTATAGGAAGTTTGTGTTCCCTAAAGGTTGAATTTATTCTTTACTCCTCTCCCTCCCATTTTATGTATATGGTGTCATATTTTACATCCTTTCATTCTGTGAATACCTTCATTGATTTTTTTATAGATATCCTTATTTTTATGGCTTTTGTATTTTCTACTTTTCATACTCTCATGGTCTTTCAAAAACCTTAATTATTTCTTATAGGGCTGGCTCAGTGGTCACAAACTTTAGTTTTTGTCTGTGAAATTCTTTGTCTCTCCTATTCTGAATGATTGCCTTGGTGTATAGGGTATCCTTGGCTGCAGATTTTTCCCATTCAACATTTTGAGTATATCATGCCCCTTCTTTCTGCTAAAAAAAAAAAACCCTGCTGCTGGTCTTATGGGGTTTCTCTTGTATGTAACTGACATCTTTGGTCTTGGTGCTTTTAAATTTTATTCTTTATCACTACTTTTAGCCATTAAAATTACCATGTGTCTTGCTGTGGACCTCACTGGGTCTATTTTGTTGGGGGATTTGTTTCCTCCCCTATATTAGGGAAGTTCTCAGCTATTATTTTTTCAAATACATTTTCTGTCCCCTTTTCTCATTCTGCTTCTGGGAAACCTATAATGCAAAGGTTCCTATGTTTGATGAAGTCACTGAGTTCCCTGTCTATTCTCATTTTGCATAACCTTTTTTTCTCTCACTTTCTGAACTTGATTACTTTCCATTACTGTCTCCCAGGTATCAACTCATTCCTCTGCTTCCTATATTTATTCAATTAAGTACATTCATTTTGGTTATTGTTTTCTCACTGATGTTATCCACTCTCAAGTACAGTGAATATCTCTATGATCATTACTCTAAATTCTCTAATCAGGTATATTATTTATCCCTATTTGCTTAGGGTTCTTGGTGTGCTTCTATCCTGTTATTTTATTTGGGGCATATTCCTTTGCCTCTTTTTTTCCCTAATTCTGTGCTCCCCTGCGTTTGGAAAGTCAGAGGCACACACTTTTAACAAGGTGGCACCTATCTTCTTCCATAGGGGACAAAGAACCACTGCTGAGACTGGGCTGGCTGTGGTTGTTCTGTAAAACATGAGCAGGGGCTCGGTTTTAACAAGGTGCATATGACCTCTGCAGGAGGCTGGCGGAGAGCTTTGCAGGGCCGGGACTGAGGCAGGAGCAGCTAGACAGGATTGGGCACAGTGGAACCAATTTAGGTAGTGAATGTTTGTGGAGCACTGGTGCCTGCAGGTGAGCAGGTGAGGGAGGGAGATGGTGCCTGCCAGCTCACTTGTTCCTGGAGAAGACCCTCAGGGACCTGTGGGATGATTAACTATCTCTCCTTCTAGTGTGCCCCAGATGTTTTTTTTCAAACTGCTGCTTCTAGCTGTATCTCCTCAGTGTCTTTGTTGTGCCAGCCGTAAAGGGCAAGGACTCAGCCTCCTTGCATTCACTAAGCTCTGAGCCAAGCCTGCTGACTTTTAGAGTGCCAGGCTTTACATCCTCCTGGTTGTAAGAACTCATGAAATTTGGTCCTTTTAGTTTTTAAAGTCAAATTCTATGGGAATTTGTCATTCCTGTGCAGGTTTACCAGTGTGATGGTCTGTTTCTCACCCTTTTCAACATCTGTGGTTCTTGCCTCCTCAGTTGGCCATACCTACAGGGTTTGGCTCCCCACTACGTCTCTACATTTAGTTGTGGAGTTTGTTATACCAGTCATGGGGTCATTTTTTGGGTTATTTACATTGATATGAGTGTTACTTTGTCCCATGGATGCAACTAGATAAGTTTAGGGTCCTCCTAACTCCACCATCTTCCTTATAACCCTCATATAAAGATTACTTTAACTTTGATATTCCAGATGGAAGATATTCTATTAAATCATTTTAATGTTTTGAGGTAGACATTTACTATAAAATAAATGCCTACTATACAAATAAAGATTTAATAAGAGTTGCTTTTTGTTCTATATGCTCAATGGTAAAATTATTTCATTCAAGGGAAATAAAATTCAGCTTGGCGTTTTGTTCATTTAGATTCTCTTCTTGTTTGTTTTGTTTTCAATTATTTTTAAAATTTGAGTATAGTGACAGATGGTAGCTGCAATTATGAACATAACAGTTACTGAATCACTATGTTGTACACCTGAAACTAATTAACATTGTGTGTCAAATTACTCTGAATTGAGGATATTAAACACACACCCCCACAAAATGTTAATACCATAGTGAATAAAAAACTTAGGATAGCAACAACCATAGCAGAAATTCTGATGGCTCATGAGGTAAGACATATGAGAAATAATGAACCCTCCAGAGTTAGGATTATCAATAATTAATAGCATTTATAGCTAATAACTTCAATATTACAATAAAAATGCAACAGTCACTCTTGGTCACTAATTCCTTATTTTTTCTGTCTTAAAAAACCATTATTTTTCTTTAGCAATTTTCCAATAGTCTCATCACTATCAATAATAAAAAAATGTAATATCTATAACATATTGTTTCTATTCACAAAGTTTAAATACCTCAAAATTCACTAAAAACTTAATTATGGAATAGTTATGGAATCCTACAAATGTTATGTATGGTTATATAGTTAAAGGAGAAAGTTATGGAATCCTACAAATGTTATGTATGGTTATATAGTTAAAGGAGAAAGTATAAGTGATGCTTAAGTCTGATCTATTTGTTTTTAAAATTTGAGCTTCCTATATTTATTTGCCCAAATCTCAACAAACTTAATTCACATATTTTAAGGAGATGTTTAAATTGTATATATCCAAGGTAACTTTTATAATTCTTTTCTTGGAAGCATGGGTGAAATGAGATGGGAAGATCCTGCTACTTCTGGAGTATTCATTTTATTCAGTCTAATAAATAAGAGTTTAGAAGAGAAAAAAAATTAACTTTGTAAAAGAGTTAATGCCGAAGTCTAGCAAATAGTAAACTATAAGTAAAGTGACTTTATTAAATCATTAAATTGAAGCTAAGGTCAGCAAGCAGAGCTAGTCTATGTTTAAAAACCATGGCCAGAACTGACATCAGCATTATGGCATTCCATATGAAGCTTCTCCATTTTATTCCTTCTTTTGAACAATGATTTAGATATACATCCAAGAAGTGAAGCACCTTGCGAGAAGTGTAGGATCCAGAATATATATCTGGAGACCCAGAAGGAATCTCACACACCTGTGCATTCAGTAATAAGCAAAGAGACCTTGGTCTGGGCTGTGGAAATAGCAAAGCTGGCAGACCTAGCCCAAACCCTCTCATTGAGGTTATGAAAAAACTCGGAGAGCAAGGACCTAGACAAATACCCAAGGACAGATTCCAGCATGTTGTCAGAACCAAAAACAAACAAGTTTGGTTGCAGTGGAGACAGTAAGAGGAATTTACCCTAAGTACTCCACTCCCCACAACACGATAAAGGGCTGAATTTTCCAGCAGCAGTAACCTCTCTAGCAGAAAAACTGGAGAAAGCTGAGTATATGTATGGTACCCTAGTTATGTGGATTACTGCTTGAGATACCCATTTCTGTCCGGTAGCTGTAACTGTGGAGAGGAAGACTGGGGAGAGGCAGATTAAGAGTATCAAATGACATGAATGTGACAGGGTTCTTCCTAATTAAGCTAAAGACTTCAACAAGAAATATGCCCATAGTGTCTGGAAGTAATTTACCCAAGAATTTCCCTCCCTGGGTCCATGGACAACGTCAAAGCCCTAAGTGTTGAACCCACACCTTCCCCACTCTGCCTTGTGCACACTCCTGAGTGGAACATTGAGAGCAGGTCTGGTAAATGGAGTGCTATTAGAAAGTCAGATCAGGAGAGCCTATGGGCAAGGGAGAGATGACAGATGTGAACTATACAGCACCACCTTCTGTTAAACCCAGAAAGCAGAAAAAACCTAAATATAAAAGCACCAATGAATAGTGTACCCAACATGAAGGCAACTTGTAAATTGTACGTGTATATTATTAAGAAAATAGATCACAAACCACCAAACTTTAGACATCAAGGAACTAGAAAAAGAAAACCTACACCAAAAGTTGGCAGAAGGAAAAACAAAAGCCATCAGTGGGGTTTTTTTTGGAAAAAAAAAAAAATATATATATATATATATATATAAAAGTTGACAAACCTTTGATTAGACTCAAGGGAAAAAGAGAAGATCAGAAATGGAAGAGAAAACTGATATGACAGAAAAAATCATAAGACTGATATGAATAACTAATTATATGCTAAAAAACTGGACAGCCTATAAGAAATGAATAAATTCTTGGGGCGCCTGAGTGGCTCAGTTGGTTGGGTGGCTGCTTTCGGCTCAGGTCATGATCCCGGAGACCGGGGATCAAGTCCCACATCAGGCTCCCTGCTCGGCGGGAAGCCTGCTTCTCCCTCTCTCACTCCCCCTGCTTGTGTTCCCTCTCTCACTGTATTTCTCTCTGTCAAATAAATATATAAAATCTTTGAAAAAAATGAATAAATCTTAAAAACATAAAACCTACCAAAGCAAACAAACTACAAAATTTAAATAGATTAATAATGAGTATTGGTAATCAAAAACCTACAAGACATAAAACCCCAGCAACCAGATGGCCTCACAGGCAATTCAACCACACATTTGAAGAAGAATGAATGCATATCTTTCTCAAATGCTTCCAAAAAGTTGAAGAGGAAGGAACATCTCCAAACTCATTTTACAAGGCAAGAATTACCCTGATACCACAGCCAGATTAGGACACTTCCAGAAAAGTAGAGAGCAAAAATATTAATGAAAATACAAACTTCTCAACAAAGTATTAGTGAACCAAACTTGGCAACTCATTAAAATGATTGTATACCATGACCATGTGAGATTTGTCTCTGGAATGCAATGATGGTTCAACATTTGCAAATCAATAAATGTGACACATCACATTAGTAGAATGAAAGATAAAAATCACGTGATTATCTCAAGATGCAGAAAAAGTATGTGACAAAATACAACTTTTCATGATAAAGTCTCTTCAAATTGGGTATGGAAAGAATAACATTATAAAGTCCTTATTGGACAACCCCCTCAGTTAACATTATATTCAGTGGTATAAGATACATTTCCCACTAAGATCAACAACAACCCTGCCCACTCTCTCTCTTCTTATTCAGCATATTGTTGGAAGCCCTAGTCAGAACCATTAGGCAAGGCAAAAAAAATAAAATGTATACAAAGAAGGAAGATGTAAAACTCTAATTATTTGCAGATGATACCTTATATATAGAAAATCTTGAAGACTCAAACAGCTGCTGAACTAATCAAAAAATTCAGTAAAGTTGCAGGATATAAAACCAACAACCAGAAATCAGTTGTTTCCATACACTAACAAAATATCTGACAATAAATAAAACTATCCCATTCACAATAGCATAAAATATCTATACAATGAAAACAAAACGACTTTGATGAAAAATAATATTTGACAATGGAGTCAAGAACATTCAATAGGAAAATGATAGGCTCCTCAACAAATAGTACTGGGAAAACTGGATAGCCACATGCAGAAAAATAAGATTGGACCCCTTTACCTTTTCCCACTCACAGGAATTAAATTGAAATAGATTAAAGACTTAAACGTAAGACCTAATGTCCTAAAACTCCTAGAAAAAGACACAGGAAAGAAATTTTTGACATTGGTTTACACAGTGATTTTTTGGGGTATGACACAAAAAGCATAAGCAACAGCAAAAATCAACATGTGGAACTACATCAAATGAGAAAACTTCTGCAGGGCAAAGGAAAATTAGAAAAATAAAAAGGCAAACTATGGAATGGAAGAAAATAAAGAGGGTTAATGTCCAAAATACATAAAGAATTTGCACAACTCAAAAGAATCCAATTACAAAATGGCACAACTAAATAGATGTTTTCCAAAGACGACTTCCAAATTGCCAACAGGTATATGAAAAGATATTCACCATCACCATGAGGGAAATGAGAAGCAAAACCACAATGAGATATCAACTTGCAGTTGTAGTTCTTTAACACTGTTAAAGAAATAAAAAGTGTTGGTGAGGAGGTGGAATGTAAATTGGTGTAGCCACAGTGGAGAACAGTACGGAGGTTCCTCAAAAAATTAAAACTACCAAATGATCCAGCAAACCACTTCTGAGGACATATTCAAAGGAAATAAAATATATATTAAAGGGATATACGGACTCCCAAGTTTATAGAAGGATTATTCATGATAGCCAAAATATGGAAACCACATAAGTGTCTGTCAGTGGATGTAGGGATAAAGAAGTTGTGATAGATAGATATATATACACAATGAAATATTTAGCCATGTAAAAGGAGATCATGCCATTTCTAACTACATGGATGGACCCTGAAGATTATGCTAAGTGACATGTCAGAAAGAGAAAAATACTCTAGGATATCTCATATGTGGAGTCTACACAAACCAGACTTAAAAAACATATTGTATAATGATGGTTATCAGGGGAATGGGGGGTGAAGAGATTAGGGATATTTAAGGCTACAAACTTAGAAAAAGTAGATAAGTTCAGGAGATCTAATGCACAGCTTAGTCATTATAGATTAGAATGCTGTATTAGAAACTTCAAAATTGCTAAATGACTAGATCTTAATTGCTGCCACCACCACAAAAATATAATTGTTACATGATAGAGAAGTGTTAACTAACACTAGTGATCATATTGCAATATATAAATAAATCAACAGAGTATATCTTAAAATTAGTGTTATGTCAATTATATCTCATAAATTTATTAAAAATGCCCACATTCAGTTTATAATTACTCAAAACCAAAGAAAGAAAATTAAAACAATGACCCATGTGAAAGTATAAAAAACTTCTCCTTATTATACTTTTAATGAAAAACCTTGGGAGTAAAAACGGATTCAAGACATAGAAAATTAAAAGTAAACAGCATTCTTATGTTAGACTAGATTGGCTCAATAGACACACACAGAATATTCTATCAAACAAAAGGCTACAAATTCTTCTCAAGTACACATGAAACATTTTCCAGGAGGTCACAAAATAAGTTAAATACATTTAAGAAGATTGAAATCCTATCAAGCATTTTTTTCTGAATGCAAAGGTATGAACTAGAAATCAAGTACAAGAAAAGTAGAACATTCACAAGAGATGAAACAACCAATATTGCTAACATTGCTAAACAATCAATGGGTCAAAGAAAAAATTACAAAAGAAAATACCTTGAGACATAAGTAAATGGAAATACAACATATCAAAACTTAAGGGGTGTAACAAAAGCAATTTTTAAAAAATATTTTATTTATCTGAGAGAGAGAGCAGGAACAGTGGATAGGGGCAGAGGGAGAGGGAGAAGCAAGCACCCCACTGAGCAGGGAGTCCGACATGGATCTTGATCCCAGGACTCTGGGACCACGACCCAAGCCAAAGGCAGATGCTTAACCGACTGAGCCACCCAGATTCCCCAAAAGCAGGTTTTTAAAAAGATCTTTCTTTCTTTCTTTCTTTCTTTCTTTCTTTCTTTCTTTCTTTCTTTCTTTCTTTCTTTCTTTCTTTCTTCCTTCCCTCCTTCCCTCCTTCCTTCCTTCCTTCCTTTATCTCTTTCTTTCCTTCCTTTATCTCTTTCTTTCTTTCCTTTATCTCTTTCTTTCTTTCCTTTATCTCTTTCTTAGAGAGAGGGAGAGAGATTCCTAAGCAGACTCCACACTGAGCATGGAGCTGGACACAGGGCTTGATATCACAACTCTGAGATCATGACTTGAAGTGAAACCAAGAGTCAGTTGCTTAACCAACTGCACCACCTCACGCCCTAGCAAAAGCAATTCTAAGAGGGAAGTTTACAACAATAAATGCCTACCTCAAGAAATAAGAAAAATTTCAAACACCTTTTGGAATGTATACAGCCCAAAGTGAGTAGAAGGAAACAAATAACAAAGAGCAGAATGGAAATAAATAGACTGAAAAGATAATAGAAAAAAAAATCAATGAAACCAACACCTGGTTCTTCAAAAGGTAAAAAAAAAAAACAAAAAACAAAAAAAAAACATTGACAATCTTTGGCTAGACTAATAAAGGAGAGGACCCAAATCAAAACCAAAATGCAGGATGATGTTACAACTAAAACCACAGAAATACACAGGATTGTGAGACTTCTCAAAACAATTATGCACAAATTGGACAACACAGAAGAAACCACTTCATAGAAACATGCAAACTACCAAGACTGAGTCATGAAGAATTAAAAAGTCTGAACAAACTGATAACTAGTAAGGAGATTGAATCAGTCATCAAAAGCCCTGGACCAGAAGGCTTCACTGGTGAATTCTACCAAATATTCAAAGATTAATATCTCTCCTTCTCAAACTCTTCCAAAAAATAAGGGAATGCTTCCAAATTCATTTTTTTTCAAGGCTATCATTACTATGATACTAAAACCAGACAAGGATGACAAAAATCATAGGTCAATATCCCTGATGAGCATAAATGCAAAAATTCTCAATAAAATATTGGCAAACCTAATACATTAAAAGGATCATTCACTATCACCCAGTGGAATTCAGTCTAGTGATCCAAGGATGGTTCAATATCTGCAACTCAATGTGACACACCACATTAACAAAATGAAGGATACAAATCATATCTGAATGATTCAGAAAAAGCATTTGACAAAATAAAGCATTCAATTATGATAAAAACTCTCACAGAGAAGATATAAAGGAAACTTACCTCAACATAATAATGACCCATCTATAACAAACTCACAACTGTCATCATACTCAACTATGTTGACAGCTTTTCCTCTAAGACCAGGAAAAAGAACAGGATGCCTATTCTCACCACTTTTATCCAACATAGTACTTGAAGTCCCAAGAAGAGGAAGTAGGTAAGAAAAAGAAAAGCCATTCAAATTAGAAAAAAGAAAAACTTCCATTATTCATAGATGACATATTATATATAAACTCTATTACAGTAATTTTCTTGATGGAGTCTTTAAACAAATTCAGTAAAGCTGCAGCATACAAAATCAATATACAAAAATTTGTGATTCTATATATGAATAAGTTATCAGAAAATTAAGAACACAATTTCACTTATGGTTGCATCAAAAAGAATAAACTACTTAGAAATAAATTTAACCAAAGAGATGAAAGACCTGTACTCTGAAAATTATGACACTGATAAAAGAAATTAAAGCCAACACAAGTAAAAAGCTCTTCTATACCCATGGATCGGAAAAAAATTTCCATACCACCAAAAGCAATCTACTGATTCAATACAATCCATATCAAAATTTCAGTGATATTTTTACAGAAATGGAACATACAACTCTAAAATTTGTGTGGTACAACAAAAAGCTCCTGAATAGGCAAAACAATCTTGAGAAAGAACAAAGCTGGAGACATTACACTTCCTGATTTCAAACTATGTTACACAGTGATAATAAAATAGTATTTGCATAAAAGCAGATGCATAGATTAATGGAATAGAATTGAGAGCCTAGAAACAAATCCATACATATAGGATTCATTATTTTATGAAAAAAGTGCCAATAATATGCAATGGAGAAAGATTTTCTCTTCCATAAATGATGATGGAAAAACTATATACTACCTTATACCATAGACAAAAATGAACTCAAGATGAATTCAAGACTTGAACATAAGACTTGATAAAATTCCTAGAACAAATGATAGGCCATAATCTCCCTGACACCAGTCTTGATGATGATTTTTGAATGTGTCATCAAAAGCAAAAGCTACAAAAGGAAAAATAAACAAATGTGATTAATAAAACCAAAGAGCTTCTGCACAGCAAAGGAAACTGCCCACAAAAATAAATGCCAGCCTACTGAGTTAGAGAAAATATTTGTAAGTCATAAATCTGGTGAGGGTAAATACCAAAAACACATAAAGAAATTCTGTAACTCCACACCCCAAAAAACAAGCAATCTGATTAAAAAATAAGCAGAGGATCTGAATAGACATTTTTCTAGAGAAGACATGCAGATGGCCAACAGACACAAGAAAAGAAAACAACATTAATCATCAGGGAAATGCAAATCAAAACCACAATGAGATATCATGTTACATGTGTTAGAATAGCTACTATCTAAAAGACTAGAAATAACAAGTTTTGGTAAGGATGTGGAGAAAAGAGCCCATGTACACTGCTGGTGGTAATACAAATTGGTGCAGCCACTGTGGAAAACAGTATGGTGGTCCTCAAAAAATTAAGAAAAGAATTAAAGAAAAATTAAGAACAGATCCATCAATTTCACATCTGGGTATTTATTCAAAGAAAAAGAAACATTAACTCAAAAGTATATGCACCTCTATGTTCATTGCTGCATTATTTAGAATAGCCAAAATATAGAATCAACCTAAGTGTCCTCTGATGGATAAATGGATAAAGAAAACATAATATACAATTTTTATTTAAGTAACAAATCTTGCCATTTGTAACAATATGGATGGTCCCTGAGGGCTTTACACTAAGTGAAATAAGTTGTGCCAAGAAAGACAAATACTGTATAATCTTACTTATATGTGGAGTCTTAAAAAAAAAATCAAACTAAGCTCAAAGATACACAGAATAAACTAGTAGCTATCAGAGGTGGATTGGGAGAGTGGGAAAAATAGGCAGAGGAGGTTAAAAGGTACAAATTTCCAATTATAAATAAGTCACAGGGATATAATGTACATCAAGGTGATCATTATAAGTTCATTATACTGTACTGCATATTTGAATGCTAGTAAGATTGTAGCTGTTATCACAAAGAAAAAGTTTTGTAATTATGTATGGTGATACGTTAACTATACTTTTTTGTGATAATCATTTTGCAATGTATGTAAATATTGAATAATGTAGTATACTTGAAACTAACATAATACAATGTTATATGGCTATTATACCTCACTTAAAAAATAAACTTAAGAAGTAATGTTTGGAGTTTCGGTATCTGTGCCTGCCTTTCCTCAGTGATTTTCTCTTTAATCAAATATATACTTTGATTTTTTAAAAATCAAGAGATTTAAAAGTTAAGCACACCACTTTTTGAACATGAACATAAAATACATTCTTGTATATGAAGACTGACAGGGTTAATGGATATCTGTAGATATTAACTCCTCTTCCCAATGTTTCATTTTCATTTTTAAGTTATGTACAAAGCAAATTAATATTTTACACAAAATAAAAGAAATGGGAGATCATAGAGTGGTATGAGAAGAACATCTTATGAATAATGTGGATATGAAAGAATAGGTATATCATACACACAAAAGCATAGGTTTCCTTTGGAAGATCGCACCAAAAAGAAATAGTATGACCTCTCTCACAGTTATGGAAAAACTTTATGAATATATTTTTGAGAACAAAGTATTCAGAGAAAACAACTGACTTCTGGGGAAGACAGCAGTCTAGGAAGATCCTAGGCTCATCTTGTCTCATGGTGACATGGACACCTGTGGGAACCAGCACAGTGGAAACTGTCCTTGCTAACAGCATGCCTCACCACTCTTCCATCTCATCCTGGGTAGGAGTTTTCTCACAGGGCTGAAGGTCCCCTTCCACACTGAACTGGTGCAGACCTTGCTGGCACCATGCTCTTTGTCCCAACATTCTCCAGTGGACATGCCCCCTCCAACATGCTTTTGATAGGACACCATTCAAAGCAGTAACATAAGCCTCATAGGGTTCAGAAACACTCGAAAGTGACTCCTGCCCAAGGGAGAGGGGAAGATAACCACCCATAGCAGTCCAACTGCAGCCTCAGCAGTGGGCTGAGGGCAGACATCTGGTCTAACTGCAGGCCCTGTCCACCAACAAAAGCTTCACAGGGGAGAAGATAGGGAGAGGGCCCTGCAGTTTGATGCTACCAGAGATCTAGCAATGTTTGATCTGGCTCAACTGAAGACCAAGGAATCTCCAGACTAGCCTAATACCAACACAGGGACCAAACCTTGCCCAAGCCAGGCAGAAAGAGCCATTGTAGGTGATGTAACAAAGACAAATATGGCTCAGACAACATCAAGGCACATGCAGTGCACATAAGAGACAACACTGAAGCACCAGGTTCTGGTCAACAGGGGACATTGACCGCAGGACACGAAAGGACCTCTTCTTCATAAGGCCACTTCCTTTAAGAGAAAGAGATGGAGCTGACTTTTCTAACACTGAAAAATGGTAAGAGAGTTAGACAAAATAAGAGTGTGGAGGAATAGGTTCCAAAATGAAAGAAAAGAGGAAAATCATAACAAGGGAGCTAAATGGAACAGATATAATATGCCTGATAGAGAATTTAAAGTAGTGGCCATAAAGATACTCAGAGAACTTGAGAACAAGAGTGGAGGACCTCAGTGGGAACCTCAAAAAAGATAGAAAAAACCTAAAGAAGAACCAATCAGAGATGAAGAACTGAATTAACTTAATTAAACATGAATACATAGACTAGAAAAAGAAGAACAGATCAGTGATGTGGAGGATGGAGTAATGGAAATAAATCAAGTTGAATAGGAGAGAGAAAAAAGAATAATAAAAAATGAAAATAAAGGAACTCAGCAACACCGTCAAATGTAATAACATTCACATTATAGGTTTCTCTGAAGTGGAAGAGAGTGAAAAGGGGGTGGAAAATGTATTGGACGAAATAATAGCTGAAGACATCTTGAATCTGGGGAAGGAAACAGAAATCCAGATCCAGAAGGCAACCTCAAAATCAATCCAAGGAGGTCCACTCCAAGACACATAGTAATTAAAATGATGAATGGTAATGATAAAGAGAGAATGCTAAAAGCAGCAATAGAAAGCAGTTACATTCAAGGAAAAAGCCCATAAAGCCATCAGCTTATTTTTCAGCAGAAACATTGCTAGCCAGAAAGGAGTGACATGATATACTCAAAGAGCTGAAAGGGAGAAAAAAATACTCTATCCAGAAAGGCTACCAATGAGAACAGAGGGAAAGAGAGAGTTTCCAAGACAAAAATTAAAAGAATGCATGAACACCAAACCAGCCTTATAAGAAGTGTTAAGGGGGACTCTGAGTGGCAAGGAAAGATCATAAGTAGGAAAAAGGAAAACAGCACAAAAGTAGTAAAATTAAGTATATTTTAAAAATCAGTGAAGGCATTCACAAAATAAAAAGATATAAAGTATGATACATAACTAAAATGTTTGATGGGGAGAGAAGTATAACTTTGGTGCTCTTAGAATGGGCTTAAACCTAAGTGATCATCAATTTAATATAGACTGCTATATGCATAAGATGTTTTTCATAGACCTAATGGTAATAACAAATCAAAAACCAATAGATAAAAAACTAAAAAAGAAAGGAATCCAATCATACCACTGAAGTGGCCAACAAACCATGAGAGAATGCAAGAGAAGAAAGGAACAAAGAACTACAAAAACAACCATAAAACAAGTAAAAAAAAAATGCCAGTATATATGTATGTATCAATAATAAATTAGAATGTAAATATACTAAATTCTCCAAAAGACATAGGATCACAGACTGGATTAAAAAGTAAGACTATATGTTGCCTACAAAGGACTCTGTCAGACCCAATGACACATGCAATCGAAAGTGAAGGGATGGAAAAATATTTTTAAAAAATATTTATTTGGGGGCGCCTGGGTGGCTCAGTTGGTTAAGCGACTGCCTTCGGCTCAGGTCATGATCCCGGAGACCCGGGATCGAGTCCCACATTGGGCTCCCTGCTTGACAGGAAGCCTGCTTCTCCCTCTCTCACTCCACCTGCTTGTGTTCTCTCTCTGGCTGTGTTTCTATCTGTCAAATAAATAAAATGTTTAAAAATTTATTTGACTGAGAAAGAGATCACAAATAAAGAGGCAGCAGAGAAAGAGGGAGAAGCAGGCTCCCTGCTGAGCAGAGAGCCCATGTGGGACTCAATCCCAGGACCCTGAGATCATGACCTGAGCTGAAGGCAGAGACTTAACTCTCTGAGCCACCCAGGCTCCCTGAAAATACATTTTTTTTTTAAATGCAAGTGGAATCTAAAAGAAAGCTGGGGTAGCAGAACTTGAATCAGACAGGATAGAAACAAAGACTGTAAAAAGAGACAAGGACATTATATAATCACAAAGGGAATATCCAAGAGGATACATTGCAAATATTTATGTACCAAATGTATGAGCATCCAAATATATAAAGCAGCTAATAACAAACATAAAGAAAGTGATCAATATTAACACAGAAACACTAGGGGCTTTAACACCCTCTTTACATCAATGGTTAGATCGTCCAAACAGAAAATCAACAAGGAAAGAGTGACTTTAAGTGATACGTTGCACTGGACAGATCAGACAGATACAAAAATACATTCCATCCTAAAGCAGCACACACAGAACATTCTCAAGAATAGGTCACATTTTAGGCCACAAAACAAATCTCAACAAATTCAAAAACATCAAAATTTTATCAGGTATGTTTTCTAACCACAATGCCATGAAACTAGAAATCAACCACAAGAAAAACTCAGGAAAGAACACAAATACAGGGAGGTTAAATAATATGCTACTAAACAATGAATCAATCAACCAAGAAATCAAAAAAGAAATTCAAAAGTATATCAAGACAATGGAAATGAAAACACAACAGTCCAAAATCATTAAGATGTAGCAAAAACTGTTCTTGGAGGGAAGTTTACAGCAACACAGGCCTACCTCATGAAGCAAGAAACATCACAAACAAAAACCTAACCTTACACCCAAAGGAGCTAGAAAAAGAAGAAACAAAGCCCATATCATTAGAAGGAAGAAAATAATAAATTTTAGAACAGAAATAAACAAAATAGAAACTGAAAAAATAATAGGATGAATTATTGAAACCAGGAGCTGGTTCTTTGAAAAGATCAACAAAACTAGTAAACTTAGGTGGATTCATCAAGAGAGAGGATTCAAAATTAGAAGTGAAATAGGAGAAATAACAACTGACACCACAGAATAAAAAGGATAGTAAGAGGATATTATGAAAAATTATATGTTAATAAATTTAACAACCTAGAAGTAGGGAATAAATTCTTAAACTCAATAGGAAGAAACAACCTTGAACACACCAATTACCAGCATTGAAAATGAATCAGTAATCAAAAAACTTCCAACAAACCAAAGTCCAGGACCATACAGCTTCATAGGTGAATTCTGCCAAACCTTTAAAGAAGAGTTAATACCTATTCTTCTCAAGCCATTTCAAAAAATGTAAGAGAAAGGAAACCTTCCAGGCTAACATTACCCTGATACCAAAACCAGACAAAGACACTGCAAAAAAAGAACTACAGGCCAATATTTCTGATGAACATAAATGTAAACATCCTCTGCAAAATATCAGCCGACTGAATTCAACAATATGTTAAAAAAAAATCATTCACCACAATCAGGTGGGATTTATTCCAGGGTTATGAGAGTAGTTCAACATTCACAAATCAATCATTGTGATATATCACAACAAGAGCTAGGATAAAAACCATATGATCATTTTAATAGGTATGGAACACATTTGACACAGTACAACACCCATTTATGATAGAAACCCTCAACAAAGTATGCTTCAGAACATACCTCAACATAATAGAGGCCATAAATGAAAAACCCACAGCTAACGTTATACTCAATGGTGAAAAACGGAAAGGTTTTTCGCCTAAGGTTAGGAATAAGACAAGGATGTCCACTTCCACTATTTTATTCAACATAGTAACAATGTCCTGGCTGCAGAAATCAAACAAGGAAAATAAATTAAAAACATTCAAATTGATAAGGAAGGAACTATCAATATTTGCAGATGACGTGATAGCATATATAGGAAACCCTAGAGACTCCATCAAAAAACTGCCCAAAGTGACACATTAATTCAGTAAGGTCACAAGATACAAAATCAATATATAGGATTTGTTGCATTTCTAGAGACTAATAATGAAGAAGCTTAGTAATGAATTAAGAAAATAGTCCAAGTTACAATAGCACCAAAAAAAATGAAATACTTAGGAATAAACTTAACCAAGGAGGTGAAAAACCTGAACTCTGAAAACCTTAAAACACTGATGAAAGAAATTGAAGATGACACAAACAAAAGGAAGGACATTTCATGCTCATGAACTGGGAGAAAAAAAAAATTGTTAAACTGTCCATACTACTCAAAGCAATCTACAGTTTTAAAGCAATCCTTATCAAAATACAAATAGTATTTTTCACAGAACTAGAACAGATATTCCTAGAAATTGTCTGGAACCACAAAAGGCCATGAATACGCAAAGCAATCTTGAACAAAACTGGAGGTATCACAATGCTAGTTATCAAGATATACTACAAAGCTATAGTAATCAAAACAGTATGGTACTGGAAAACACACACACAAAAATAGATCCATGGGACAGATGGAGAGCCCATGATTATATAGTCAATTAATATTTGACAAAGGAGGCAAGAATATACAATGGGAAAATTCTCTTTAACAAATGATGTTGGGAAAAATGAACTGCCTTCTTACAATATATAAAAAAATAAATCCAAAATGGATTAAAGACCTAAATGTGAGACCTGAAACCATAAAGAGTCCCAGAAGAGAGCATAGGCAGTAATTTCTCTGACATCAACCATATCAATGTTTTTCTAGATACGTCTCCTGAAGCAAGGGAAATGAAAGCAAAAATAAACTCTTGGAACTACATCAAAACAAAAAGCTTCTGTACAGTGAAGGAAACAGTCAAGAAAACTAAAAGACAACCCACTGAATAGGAGAAGATATTTGCAATATCTTCTTTACCTACCTGATAAAGGGTTAGTATCCAAAATATATGAAGAACTTATACAACTCAACAATGACAGAAATCTAAAGAATGGGCAGAAGATGAAGAGATATTCATTCCTCCAAAGAAGATATACAGATGGCCAACAGACACATGAAAAGATGCTCAACATCACTCATCATCAGGGAAATGAAAATCCAAACTAAAATGAGATACCACCTCAAACCTGTCAAAATAGCTAAAATAAAACACAAGCAATGAGTATTGGTGAGGATGTGGAGAAAAAGGGATCCTTTTGCACTGTTGGTAGGAAGGCAAACTGGTACAGCAGTATGGAGTTTCCTCAAAAAGTTAAAAATAGAATTGCTCCCTGATCAGTAATCTCACTATGGGGTATTTACTAAAAAAAAAACAAAAAAAAAACAAAAAAACAAACAAAAAATACAAAAACACTAATTCAAAGGGATACATGTACCCTTATGTTTACTGCATCATTACTTACAATAGCCAAATTATGGAAGCATCCCAAGAGTACAGCAATAGATGGATCCATAAAGAAATGGTATATCAAAACAATGGAAGACACTCAGTCATAAAAAAGGAATGAAATCTTGACATTTGCAATTACAAGGACGGATCCAGAGGGTATAATGCTAAGTGAAATACAATACCAAAAGATTTCATTCATATGTGAATTTAAGAAACTAAAACCAAGAAAAGAGATAAATAAACAAAAGACTCTCAGATATAGAGAACTGATGGTTACCAGAGGGGAAGTGGGTGGAACGGTGGGTAAAACAGGTGGAGGGCTTTAAGAGTACATTTATCATGATGAGCACTGAGTATAGCATTATTGACTCAGTATATTGTACACCTGAAACTAATAAAACACTATGATATACCAGAATTAAAATTAAAAAAAAGTTTATTCCTACAATATTGCCCCAAGGAACAATGGAGTAACTTATATTTCCAGAAATAGGAGCCAGAAAAAATTTTCTAAATTTAGTGTAAAAATTACTTTTGGAAAAACATTCAGAGTACAGTAATCCCTCCTTTTCAATGGTTTCCCTCTCCAGGGTTTCAGTTACTTCTGGTCAGCTGCAGCCCGAAGTAGATTATCCTCCTTTTGAAATATCGTCTGAAGGTCAATAGCAACTTAATGCTAACGTGACACTGCCTATATCACTCACCTCACTTCACCTCATTGTACAGGCATTTTATCATCTCACACTGTCAGAAGAAAGGTGAGTATGGCACAGTAAGATATCTTGAGAGAGCGACCACATTCATTCATGTTACACTTATTACAGTGTATTGTGTAATTGCTCTCTTATTGTTAGCTTCTTTACTATGTCTAATTTATAAATTACTAAATTTATAAATATAAAAATTTAAAATATAATTCATAAATTAAACTTTATCATAAGTATATAGGAAAAAAAACACAGTATATATATGCTTGGTACTTCCCACAGTTTTAGGCATCTACTGGGGTTCTTGGAAATATTCCCTGTGGATCAGGGGGGCTACTGTAGTCAAGAGAATTACACTCCCTTAGGAGTTTATTCACCAGAGATAATCTGTTTTTCCTGAGACCACTGAGATACTGGCCAGACGTTAGTCATCACACAGGAATCATTTGTTAGTTCTGAAGTGGACTGAGTAGACTAAATAGCAACACCGGAGGCAGTCTGCACTCTGTGGACTCACTCACTGCCGCTAGTTCCAGCAATGCGATGTGATGGAAGGAGGACTTCTCAGAAAAAAGCTTCTGTACGTTAGTCAAGAGCCAGTGTCATTTAGAATGACTGTGCCTTGAAACCACAAAAGGAAATATGAGCATGGTAACTGTAATCATAGTTGGCATTTGAAATGTGTTAACATGAAAGAGAAAAAAATAAGGCAACTCTGGCCTTCCTACCCTCTTGGAGTGATTCAGGCAGACAGACCCAAGATCTCTAGTGAGGCAGGGGAGCAGCCTGGTGCCTATTTCAGGAAGGTGCATCAGTACCTGAACCCAGGAAAGAGGAATGTAGAAAATGGCTAATTCAATTTTCATACAGAGAGTGATATTTCTGACTTCCTAGAAAAGTAGAACATTCTGAACTCCCCAAAGAGCTCCTTCCTGAGTACCAGTGGGCTGGTGAGGTCAGTCAAATTTAACTTGTTTGTTCAGGCAGATTCCCAGAGGACATGTCAAAGTTCAAAGAAGGTTGTACAAGGAAAACAAGCCCAGCCAACCATTAAGAACTCATACCACCTGGATAGCCCCTGAAGTGGATCCTAGCAGGCTCGAAAAGAAAAGTCCTAGAATACTAATGGAGTTATCTTTTTATCCCTTCCCTTCAGTGAGTAGACACAAACATAAAAAATACAAAAGAAAAAGAGGATCTCCACAGTCAGGAAAGACCCATTTTACAGTAGAGAAGGGCTGTCAGGAAGCGGCTGCCAGAAAGCCTCATCAACACGGGGCTGTGAAACCAGTTACAGGTGCTTGGCAGTCCACGGAAAACATAGAGCCACTCACTTCTTCTATTCAGAGCCCTTTGTCTGAGGCTCCCTGACCGAACAAAAACCTGCTGAAAGATTTGAGGGCTCAGTCGGATAAGCTTAAAGATGCTTCAGTTTATTGTGCAGTGAGTTTGTATCATTTTCCTTTCAACGTTCCAGCAACTTATTAACATTTCTAATCATTAAAATTTATCAATAAGCATCTCCCTGAAACTCTATGTATCTCAAGACACAGGTGTGTAAATCATTCAGTTTCACCCCAGTTCTAGGTTATTATCATGGTACATGTGGGAAAGCCTGGGAAAACAGAATGAACTCAGTGGCAAAACTGTGGTCACATCTCAAACATTTTCAGTTAGGGCTTGCTTTCTCTAAATGTCACACGATTTGAAATTCTGTCACAGTGAAGGTCTTGCAAAATTTGTTTTGTTCTGGGGAGCCTAGGTGGCTCAGTTAAGTGTCTGCTTTGGGTTCAGGTCATGATCCCTGGGGCCAGGCTGGGGCTTCCCGTGCAGCAGGGGTCTGCTTCTCCTTCTCCTTCTGTCCCTCTTCCCTGCTTATGCGAGGAATGTGCTTATCTGTCTCTCAAATAAATAAGGAAAATCTTCAAAAAATGTGTCTTGTTTCTAATTTTAAAGTCATGCCAGCTTCTGCCAAAGAGGTTCTTAATGCCTGTTACAAATTATTAGCTTTTCTCAGAACCCTAAAAGACTGCAAGTTATTTAAAAGCTGGGCAGTTTGAATTAAAAGCATTGTTATTTAAAAATCATCATTTAAGGACACCTGGGTGGCTCAGTGGGTTAAAGCCTCTGCCTTCAGCTCAGGGTCCTGGGATCCAGGCCCACATTGGGCTGTCTGCTCAGCAGGGAGCCTGCTTCCCCCTCTCTCTCTGCCTGCCTCTCTGCCTACTTGTGATCTCTCTCTGTCAAATAAATGAATAAAATTTTTTTAAAAAAATCACCATTTAAGTTTCCATAAGGTTATTCATTGACCGCACTTATTTTAATAAGGAGTGAAAAATACGTATATAATTAAACACACAGAGCTTGATGGAATAAAGGTAGAAAAAGTTTTCTGCAATAAGAAAACCCTCTAAAAGCCAATATAATAGAGTAAGGTGAGAAGAGCAGTGTCGGGAATCAACACCGTCCAACAGAAATTTCTGTGGTGATAGAAATGTTCTTCTGTGCTATTGAATACAGTAGCCACTCACCACTTTGGTCAATGAGAACCAGAAATGTGTCTCATTCCCATTTCAATAGCCACATGTACTTAGTGGCTATTGTACTGGATAGTACAGATGTTGAGAAACTTAAAAAAAATCAAAATAAGGAGACAAATGAGTGGGGTTTAAAGTAGAGAGATAGACTCATTAAGATAGGTCATCAAAGGAGTTCACCTGGAAGAAATGGGCTTTCTAAGCACAATCACAAGTTGGACACCATGATGGCAAGTCTCCAGATACAAATGAAGTCCCTACTATGTGCCAGAGAAATGTGCTTTGGAAACTCACGTTTATTGGAACTCTACCGAGATAGAGTAACTGCATAATCCCAATTATGTTGACTTAATTAGATCACAGGGTCTTTTTTCACATATATTATCATCATGTAGCTCTGTCCATTGTGTAAACGACATAGAAATTAACCATAGGGGATTAACTTATGTGCATCACTTTTAGGCTCTACTTTGTAAAATCATTATTCTCACAATTTTACATAATAGATTGTATGTCTTTTTCCCACAAGAGAAACACCCAGCGGGTCTTCTGGAGCGGGATGATGACGAATCCCTCCCCCATGCTTCTGCACTACGTTGTGTGTGGCTAGTGATCCTGAACAAGTTACTAAGAGGAAAAGGTAAAGGTAAAAAGAGCACCTTGCCGGTTACCTCTATAACTTGAATCAGGGAACTTAAAGCTGAATACATTTTAAAATGGAATTTGTATATTTGAAAACATTTGTCTGAAATGTTTGATATGAGCACTCCTCTCCTTCCAGTATTGTTTTCTTCAGAGTATTAAGAGAAAAAGGGAATAAATTTAAAGAAGATATCCCCAACTGATGATTACTATGCTAAACTGGATTAAGTTCTCTAAAAAGGTGTAATATTTTATTGGAACAATTTCCTTCCATTTATTTATCCATTTAATAGTCATTGAGCATGAATAGAAACTGGTTACTTATTGACGCTGGTGTTATGATAGTTAAAAAAAGAATCACCTTGCCTTTCCTCAAACTGATCACACTCCAGTCTAGAGAAGCAAACATAACAGGTTAGATAAGAGGTGTGCCTGGGTATCAGGGGAACATACAGGAAGAAAACTTAACGGGGGAGGCATCCAGAAAATGATCATAGAGAATATAATAGCCGAATTAAGTCAGGTGCAGGAGAGGGCATTCCTGCATGAGAGGCAGGCAATAGGAGGGGTCAAAATGAAGAATTTGTTGTTAAATAATTGAATGTGAATTTTCTTTGGGTCTGTAGATAAAGCTATCTGGTAAACAACTGGATGTAAAATCTGAAGCTCAGGGCAAAGCATGGGTGAGGTACAGTGCTTTTGGTGTCCTTTGGGCTCACCTTTGAGTAGTGTGCAGAACAAGAGGATTAAAGGGACAAGGGTATTCTAGGAAAACCCCAGTATGGAAGGCACAAGTAGAGAGAGAAAGCCCAGGAATACAGAAAGAGAAGAATTACTGGAGGTGAAAAGTGACACGAGAGTGAATTATCATGGAAGCCAAGAGAGTGGATGTTTCAAGGCTCCAATAAATAGATACAAATATACACAAGAAATTTGGTAAGGTAAAGGGCAAAAATTATCTGTAGTTCGACGATAAGTGAACTCATGGATAAACTTGCCCTGACCAGTTTCAACAAAACAGTGGGAGAGAGGCCAGCTATAGTGGATTGAAAAGAGTAAAGGACAGATGAGAAGTGAAGACTCTGGTGCATGAATAGAAGCACTCCTGAAAATTTCAGATGACAAGTGGTGCTTGAGAATCTTGATGCCGAGGGCAGCACTATCCATACACAAAGCCAGTCATCTGAGCTCTAGAATGGTAGTGAAACTTATGGCCAAGCTTTCTTCAACTCATAATTATAGGTTCTGATCCAGAGCATCTTTACCGCCAACAATCCTGAATATTAGTGAGGAGCAAAGAAGATAATGGATGTAAGGATTCAGGCAGACTAGAAATTGCCATACAAATGTTAGTTATTATGGTCATTATTACTACAATTTGGTCTTGTTAAATTTCGATCTGTATATCAGCCCAGTTTATATCAGAGTTGAAAAACAAACTGAAAAGTCTGCCCAATGGAGTCTGTGGAGAGGAAACATCAGTAGTTAACTTATGCATTATGCATATAATTTAGACTCAAGAGATCCAATGGATAACTGCAGAAAACCACAATTGCCCTCTTTAAACAGCTCAGTGTGAACTTCCTGATAGAAAGAAAGCATTCCAAAGTCCTATGTAATTGGATGTGATAATAATGGGAGGATTGGCTGCTTGCTTGCTTCTCATTTCATTTGATAATTTGAATAAATTCTTTATACAAATTGTAACTGCTGTCATTTTGATAACACTCCAAACTTGAGAATTTGGATTGTTGGGTGCAGACCCTTGCCAGTGCTAATCAAATGGAGGTTGGCTAACAAAGGATTGGAAGGGCACCCTTTCCTTGCTGTCGAGTCTCCAGCAGGGACAAGCTTTTCCTGCTGCTACTGTATTCAAAATTAAGCAGTGTGTAAAGCTTCTTAGACTCTTCCTCTTTTACCCACGGAATCTTCAAATTGTTTAGCCTTTCTTCTCACTTCTGATTCCTTTGCTTTATTTAAAGTCAACCCTTACCCTGCCGTCTGATCTACATAAATAATTCTCTTTGCACCTTTTTCTCTTTTGGCACCAAGTGTTCTATTTTTAAAACATTTGTTATTCATTAATCCAATATGGTTGAACACTTATGTTTATGTGGGAGATATAATAGTGAGCAAGACAGAGTTTCTACTTTCAAGGAATACACATTTATTTTGGGAAAATATCTGAAAATCTATGTCACAATTCAATGAGACAAGGGTTAGAATGGAGACATAAACAGAAGAATCATTCCTTTCCCAAAGTGTGGAAAGGTGGCGAGGTACGGTTAAGGTTTCCTCAAGGAAGTACTATTTAATCGGAATCTTAAAGGATTCTGATGTTTAGACAAGAAGAGGAAGGGTATTTTATCTCATTTTGATCTGTAAATTCCTTGAGGCGATTCTGCCTTATTCAACTTTGTTTCTTTTAAAGTAAATGACTGCGATGGACCGAATGTTTGCCTTCCTCTCAAAATTCATATATTGAAATCTAATTTCCAGTGTGCTTATATGTGGAGTTAGGACCTTTGGAAGGTGGTTAGGTTGTCAGGGTGGGGCCCTCAGGATTGGGAGGAGGGCCTTTATCAGAGAGGCCCCATTCCTTCTCCTGTGTGTGGACACAGGGAAAGGTGGCCAGCTAGGAACCAGGAAGTACGTTCTCACCAGATACCAAGTCTGCCAGCACCATGACCTTGGACTCCACAGCCTCCAGAACTCTGAGTAACAAAGGTCTGTTGTTTAAGCTACCCACTTAATGGTATTTTTGTTACAGCAGCCCAAATAAATTACAAAAGACATTAAGAAAGTGATTTGAAAAAGAGTTCAAACACCTAAGAGTTTGGATTCTCGGGGCACCTGGGTGGCTCAGTTGGTTAAGCGATTGCTTTCAGCTCAGGTCATGATCCTGGAGACCCGGGCATCAGGCTTCCTGCTTCTCCCTCTCTCAGTCCCTCTGCTTATGTTCCCTCTCTATCTGTGTTTCTCTCCATCAAATAAATAAATAAAATCTTTAAAAACAAAAAAAAAGAGTTTAGATTCTCATTAAGTTCAAATGCTGTTAAGGTATCCTTTCTCATTCTTCTCCCCTCGCATTCTTTTTGAACATAGCACAATCTACAGGGTTCATGTTCTTACTACCTTAGCATAAAAGGTTTTACAAACATTGTATCTCCTTCAATATTTCCCTTCCTATTCAGGCATCTAATGCACATCAAGCTTCCCATTTAATGATTTTAAATTCTGATTGTCTTCATCTGCTTTACAAATTCAGATGTGTAGCGAATTCACCTTGCTTTCTTGAAAGTTGCTGCTCTATTCTGCACTTTTCAGAAGATCTCTATAAACCCTAACATCAAGAATTTTCAAACTGAGAGTAACTGGAGTTGTCAGCCATCAGAGATGATGCTGGCATCTCATATAATGCTAAATCTTCTGCTATATCCTTTTTAGCTCTCAAGATTTATGTATATGTATATAGTTTCTTTCCCCACTACTCTAAATCTGTTATAGGGAATGACTATTCTGAGGCCTTAAAAGTGAAGAGCTAAGCATAACATCACTTTTAAAAGTCAGAATGTTTGGGGTTTCCAGAATTTACGAAGAAAGTCCCCAATAAAGGAAGTTGTAGGTCTGATCGAATCAAGGTGCCTTTCTATCATTAAAGCAAGCAAAGACTAAACACTACCCAGACAGCAGTAGCTATTACTAGTATTACAGGCAGGATGTGCATTTGAGAAAAAAATGTTATTTAGTACTCCTTCACAACCTGAAATTAACTATTTGCCTTGCTACCATTATTACAGCCAAAGTTATTTTTCAAACGTGAGGTAGAAAAATTTTCTTTGGTTTAAGCCTGAAGCTGTTATTTGCCAAGGCTAGTGATTTTGTTGTTGTTGTTTTTAAACTCCATTACACTCATCCCAAAGTCAATGCTAAAAGAAAGCTCCCGTTTTAAATTTGTTGCATGATATACTGGCTATTCTGCTACTCCTATGTCTTTGCTACAGTACACAGGCTGAATTGTTCAAAGTTGTTCTTTACTGTGTCCTTAAATCTCTATATCAACATACAAAAAACCAAAAGATGTCTTAATCCAATAACCAAAAAGTCAGTCTGTGTGACCTTGAGGAAGTCACCTTACTTCCCTGTTCTGTTTCTTTAGTCATCGCCTTTTAAAAATAAAGAGGTTGCTATCGAATTATTTCTCAAGTCCCTTTAGGCCTATCATCCTATGATAGGTTTTTGGGGCAGTAACTTCTAGACAAGATAAGCCTCACGATAGTACCATCGTACCTATATTTAAACTGCCAAATTATGAAACCTGCTTTCTGACCATGTATATGGCTGCATACTTAGAATCTATACCGGATATCCTATGTGGATTTGAGTAGAACTGAGCAATAAAATTGAGGAAAGAATACCATGTATTGTGATTACGTATGTATGTGAATGTGTGTAGGGGTATGCAGTGTGTGTGTGTGTGTCCATGCACAGTGGTATATGCTTCAAAGGACAAACCCACAATGCTATGAAAATTATGACTATATTTTATCTAGACTTGATAATCAGGATTTAAAAGATGAGCAATAAATGAGGGACATGGAGGTAAAAAGGGCATGTCAAAGAAAAGTTCAGGTGGGTGAACTTTGAGGCATATAAGGCTAAGTAATGGCATTTTCCTAAGAACAATGAGAGCTGTAGAAGTGTTTTAGATAATGAAGTGATGTAATTAGATTTTTCTTTTCTTAAAAATTATTTTGTTTCCTATGTGGAGAATGGGTTGAAGGGCAAGAAAAATTTTTGGTGCCCTGCTCATTGATAATTCAAAGCAACATTTTTCCTTTAAATTTAAATTTCCTAAAATTTCTTAAATTAAATGATTGGAAATTCTCCCAAAGTTCTCTCCTCTCTCCTCCTCCTCAGAAATCTTAAAATGTTCTCACTTGTGTCTTAGGTCTTATCCTTCTTTGAACATATTCTCCTTCTTGCCACCAGTAACTGTTCTCATTTTTCATGAAAACACAGTGCATCTTCCAATTTGCTCAATAATTTGAAGGAACAAAGTGTGGCATGAAACAAGTATAGCCCATGGGATCCTGAGCTCAAAAGAGTCCCCTGCTTTGTATAATGCTCTGTTAGCACCATCTTGATATTCTTTCTTTTTAAATAAGAAGCCCTACATTTTCACTTGGCATTGGGTTCCCAAATTACACAGCTGTGTAGGGAGCAAAATTTGGTGTATTTGAGTAAAGGTGAGCAATACTCAATTTGTCCTATATTCTTTTATATGTCACTTCCTTGTCTAAAGTTTTGTCCACTTCTCTTCATTTTCAGTACCACCATGATATTACAGAAATAACTAATATTAGGAAAAATAGATGAAGTTACTAGAGATAAAGTAGTATTTTACAATAATAAAAGAGTCAACCAATCAATAGGATATAAGAATATAAACAGTAAAGATGCCCAATGACAAAGTCCCAAAATAAATGAGCCCAAACTATTAGAAACAAAGGCCAAGTAAACAATTCAATAATGGTTGCTGGAGAGCTCAATAACCCTCTTCCAATAATGGATATAATAACTAGGCAGATGATCAGCAAGAACACAGAAAACTTGGACAACACTATAAACCAACCAGACCTAATACAGATTTACAAATACCCAACCATCAGAATACATATCCTTTTTAGGCACACATGGGACATTCTCTAGGATAGATCACAATCCGGGTCATAAAACAAGCCTCAATTAATTGAAAGGATTGAAATATATAAAGTATGTCTTCTAATAGAATAGAATAAAAATTCTGTAATAGAATAAAATTAGAAATCATTAAATAAATTTAGGAAATTCACAAATATGCATAGAAATTCACAAATATTCACAATTAAACAACATAAATAACCTATGGGTCAAGAAAAGAAGTGACAAAGGGAATTAGAAAACACTGTAAGGTAAATAAAAACAAAAACAATATACCAAAACCCATGTGATGCATATAAAGCAATGCCTAGAAGGGTTTTATGACTGTAAATAGCTATATATGAAGAAAAGTAGCCTTCAAATAAATGTCTTAACTTTTCAGCTTAAGACTGGAAAATAAAGACAAGCTGAACTTAATGTAAGCCAAATGAAGGAAATAATAAATGTGGGAGTTAAAAGCAATGACATAGAGACTAGAAAAATACAGGAGATGAAGGAAACCAAAGCTTGTTCTCTGAAAAGATCAAGCAAAATGACAAGCCTTTAGTTAGAGTTACCAAGAAGAAAGGGGAGAACCATAACTAGATTCAGAAATTACAGAGGGAGCATCACTACCAACCTTATGAAAGCAGAAAGGATTATAAAAGAATCCTATGAACAACTGTGTCAATAATTTAATGACTCAGTTGAAATAGACACACATCTGGAAATACACAAACTACATAAAATGACTCAAGAAGAAATAGACAATGCAAGTAAACTTATAACAAGACATGGGATTAGTGATCAAAAACCCCTCAGAAAAACCCGGATAGAGATATCACCACTCCTGAATTCTACCAAAATTTAAAGAATTAATACCACTATTTTACAAACTCCTCCAAACATAGAAAAATATAGAATAATATTTTAAGGAAAATATTCTGTCTACAACAGCATCACAAAAAGAAATAGTCAGAAAAGAAGTACAAAGCTTGTACTGTAAATATTACAAGATACAGTTAAGAAAAATGTTTAAAGATTGATAACAAATGAAAAGACATCTCCTATTCAGTCTATTATTTCCTCACAATGTTAATCATAGAGTTACCATATGAATGAACCAGCAATTCCACTCCTAGGTATATACCCAAAAGAATCATAACATATATAACACAAACCTGTACATAAATGTTTATAGCATTATTCACAGTAACTCCAAAGTGGGAAAAATCCAAGTGCCCATCAATTGAATGGCTAAACAAAATATGGCATAGCCACAGAATGGAACATTATTTGGCAATAAAAAAGAATGAAGTATTGATTCATACTATAATATAGATGAAACTTTAAAATAGCTTGCTAAATGAAAAATGCCCAACATAAAAGACCATATATTGGGGATGATTCACCCATTAAATAAAATGTACAGAATAGGAGTGTCTCTGGAGAGAAAAGATTGATTAGTTCTTACCAGAGGTTATCACATATTTCAACACCTGCTTCCTTTGCACAGATTGTTAGCTCAGTGGTTTACAGTGTGTCAGAAGGACTGTGCTCAGATTCTGGCTCCTCCCTTTATTAAGAAAGGACCTTGGAAAAGTTACTCACTGTCTCTGAGCCTCACAAAATGGGTTTTAGTCATATTAGGAAAAAAAAAAAAAAGAAGTGGTGCCTAAGCATTATTTTTTTTTTAAGTTGGGGCAAGTTCAGTTTCATAAAATTTTTCCACAAAATTGCAAAACAGATCTCAGAAGATTGTGTAAGGAAGAAATGGACAGTGCATGAAGCACCGCAAGGTCTCAGTAAAGTGATCAGTATTGCTGTTACTTGATGTTAAGTAAATTACTTAAATAAATGAATGAATGCACTATTTAAGTCTAAAAACAAGTTTCTGTCAATAAAATCTACAGTCAAGACACTCTTCCCCTGAATGTTTTGATTTAGTGGTTGAGTTCTGAACTACCTATCAGTTATTTCCCCCATCAAATATTTAAAAAGAACTGTGAGTTTCCAGCTTTTATTGGCTAAAGGAATGCTCAGCTTTTGTTTATGTTGTCTCTTTCTGGTGTTGAACTTTCTCATTCCTGCTGATTTGCTGTCTAAACACAAATAAGACTTGAAAACAACTGAGAAGGCTCATTAGCTTTGGAAAAACTGCATGTACACTTGAAACTTGGTTTCTTTTCTAAATAAGAGACTTTCTTTTTTCTCCCTTCTGCTCCAGGCACTCCCTTTTGATGTGGAGGCAACTGATTCAGCCTAAAGCTCAGCTATCCTGTCCTTAGAGCACCTTTAATTTTAAAGTAGCCCAAAGAGCCAGCTCCAGCTTTCCAAATGGAGTCATCCCTAAACACACTCAGAGCATATTTCCAGTCATATAGGTAAATGATTTTCTAGAGAATATACTCCTTTGACATTAATAAAACAATTCCTTCCCAAATATAGTAAAAACCCACCAAACTTAATTCAAATAGTCCAATTAAAAATGGTCTTTCTTTTTAGGCATTTTTAAGTAGAAAATGTCTCACTAATACTATCAATTCAAATCCAAGATTATGGAGTTTTGTTTGACTATCCTGTTTTTACGTCTATATCTGCTTTGTCTCCTGCTAAAAGTTCCAACTTTCACTAACATCAACATAATTATTAATTTGCTTTAAACCACAATGCACAGTCCCAAAATAATAGTATGATTACTGGAAATAGTTTAAGGCTTTATGATAGACTTACATGCTGTCGAGTCAAATTACGGTTTCTGAGATCACTTGGAAAAGTTCCTCCATGTGAGGGCTATGCCAACCACTCATTAAATAGATAAAGTCCATTTGCCTCATTTTTCTTTCAATATCATAATTCTTAAAGTCAGTTTGGTTTATAATTATGTATTTAAATTGTTCAAAGTTGAATTTATAAAACAAAATATAAAAACCAAGAATATTCACAATTCCAGCTTAAATTCCTTTTCTTACATTGTTCTCCCCCACTCCTGCCTCTATGTAAACTTTTTTAAATTACATAAATCCTTCTTTAATGAATATTGGCATACTAGGTACTTTTCAGAATTTGGAATGCATAAAGAGTTTTTTAAAATCACTTTTAATAGTTGCATGTTACTCTCTCATTAGGATGCACTCGAAATGAATCAACTAACCATCAACTGATAAACATTTTTATTGGTAATCCCTTTTTCTTGCATTTATAAATAACAGTATAATAAATAGCTTTGTGCATATATCTTTTTGTATGTTTACCCATACGTCTTTAAGATAAATTCCTAACCAGAGATTCCTAAAGAGATTGCTGGATTGAGTGGTAAATGCGTATTTAATTTTTCTAGATACTGCCAAATTCCACCCCAATGTTTTGCATTTCTACAAGCTATGCAAGAGACTTCTCATTTCTGCCATGGTCTTGTCAAAAGAATATTGTGTAAATATTTCAATTTTTGCTTACCTGCATTTTGCTTATTAGGAGTGAGTGGGGTTAAGTAACTTTACCTATATTTAAGGGATATTTGCATTGCTTTCTTTGGGACCTGTATATTCATTTTCTAGCCTTCCTTTTTTACTATACAATTTTGGGTATTTCTTTTTAGAAGAATTTCATACATTAGCTTAATAATTTTCCTGGTTTATCATTTATTTTTTACTTTGTGTATAATTTTTTATTTTTTGTCTTGCAAAAGTGTACGTGTGAAATGGAACTTACCTTTTCCCTGGATTTTAAGTATACTTTAGGAAAACTTTCCTACACCCCAGTTGTAAGAAATTCACCCATGTATTTTTTTTCCTTTGATATTACACATTTGGAACTCACTTTGGTATATAACCTCAAGAAATTCCTAAAAGTTTCCCAAGCACGAGCCAGTCTGAGCTGGCTTCCGCACACCATTCATGGCTGGTGGAGCATGGAGAGCCACAGGTTGTTTCTATGTGTTGTTTCTGTTCATATGTTCTTAGGTATAAAGGCTAGTTGTGTTTTATCAGTAAAGTTCCTGATGGCTCAGATTTTTCAAATTAAAAAAAACTTTTTTGAATATTGAGAAAATGGGTCATTATTCTTGACGAATAGCTCATTACAGCTTTGGGGGGAACAATGTCTTAACTATTTGGTTAGAAAAAATGCTATTTCTCTGAGATTTTTTGAGTGCAAAACATCAATTATTCAGCTTCATCATCGTGCCGCTCCTTTCGGAAACAGCAACACAACAGCAAGATATCCTTGTAGGGAGAACAAGGTGATGTATGAAACGGTCTTTTTAGTCGATGGGTGCTGACTCTTGCTTATCACAGGAAGTTCATTTTCTCTTCCCAGATTTAGAGAATCTGCTATCCCCAAATGAATAGAAAAAGCACGATAAATAGTAAAGACTCACCACTACTGGAAGCGTCATTGAGATTGAGCAGCCCCCCTCCGAGCCCTCGGTAACTATGGTAACTGTAGGTCCCATTTCCATTGATGTACAGCACCTCCTGGGAGCCGGAAACAGCCGAGGTGGAGTACGTGGCCTGGGCCGCCTCCGGCTTACACTGCTTGTCAGCCGGCGCGGATTCGTCCTGCAATGACATCAGGATTCCGTGACGTGTCACATCACAGTGCTAGTCCACCTTATCAGGACTATCTTACCGTTATCTACGTGTCTGCCTTAACACAGGAAAAATAAAAAGCAAAATTCTGCGGTCAACATTATTGAGTCAGCATATAGGCACATTTTAAAAAACTTGGTAAAAACCTTAAAAAAAAAAAAAAAGGAAAGCAAAGTAACAATATGAGACAGAACAGAGGTAGAATGATTTGCATTTTCCAACTGAATTTAAAACTACGTGGAGAGAGCTGTTCACCGGAACCCAGAAGGTGAGAGCAACCTAGGTGTCCACGGACAGATGAACAGAGAAAGAAAATATGGTATAGAAATACAGGGGAATATTATTCAGCCTCAACAGAGGAAATCCTGTCATTCTACAGCATGGATGAACCTTGAGGACATAATGCTAAGTGAAATGAGTCTGTCACAAAAAGACAAATTTTCCATGATTGTAGTCATATGAGGTATGTGAAACAGTCAAACACGTGGAATAGAAAGTAGAAGGGTGGTGGCAAGGGCCTGGGGGAGGGGGTGGTGGGAGCCAGGGAGCTGTTCACTGGGTAGAGTTTCAGTCCTGCAGTGGGGGCAGGGAAGGGGGTGGTTCTGGGAGTCTGCCCACAATAGCATGCATATGGTTGACAGTATTGCACTGAACACTTGGAAATCATTGGGAGGGTGAAAACTAGCTGGGCTTAAAAAATACACGAAGAAAAAAAACACAATTTGTAGAAAAACCTTTGCAAAGTTGACTTTCTTAAAATCTTTTTTTTTTTTTTTTTCAGCCTGTTCCTGACTGCCCCCCCCCCAACTCCCCTTCCTTCCCTCCCTCTCTCTTTATTTTGTGATTGTAGCAAAACTGATTGCATGCTAATTCCACACTAGGCCCATTTTGTGCATTGTAATGGCCTAAAAACAGCCGAATAAGCCCAGCCTTTCAGCTTGTTTCTGCTTTCTCAAGCTACACTAGTGTCTGCAAACTCTAAATCAAAACTTCTAACCATTTCAAGTTGTAGAGGAAAATGAAATTAAAATATGTAATAAATTGTATGTATTTTCAATAGTTAAACATGTTGAATTGCTCTTCCACTGCGAATTTATAGTGTCTAAATATATGTACAGCGTATCTGACTTCCTTTGCCTGCTGCATTCTTCATCTTTTTTTTTTTTTAATAAGAAAGAATTATAAACAAATTCCTAGTGAATTCCTAGGAGTGTTTTTGTCATAATCAGAAGTATTTCGCAACTTTTAGAGTACATGTTTAGAGAAATAAAGTAACTTTCAAATACTTTTTTAAAAGACATCAAGTATTAGAAAAAGAGGACACATGGAATAAATTTGCTCTTATGGACCCAGTGGTATTATTATATTCAGAAATACTCTAATTTGTCATGTACTGAGAGCATCACCACAGCTATCAGAATTATGAAATTATGATTTTTCTATTCTTTTGATCCTCTCATCTCTGATCTATTCAACTCTGACCACCGCACTTAGACACAGAATCTCCGAGCATTTCATCCTTTCATTTCTAGGTAAGAAAGATTTCACAATAATAGAAATAATCTTCTGTGTAAACTGAAATAGAAAAAATAGAAAAAATCTTCTGTGTAAACTGAACTGAAAATAAGAATTTGCTCAGCATTGCCTTTAAAAATAAACAAATGTGAACTGACCTAAATTGGTATATGAACTGAAATATCTGATTGTAATTCCCTCTTGCCATTTAAACTCTGGTAATTCCTGGGAGAATGAATTACTTTAGAATAACACTTTCCTGGAGAAACTGCACTAAAAAAGAATCAAACTTTTTTTGGTATCACTGCTCTACTATTTAGACTGGGAAATCGGAGGAAAGTTCCAGGTTTGTTTGTCTTTTTTTTTTTTAATTCTGAAAATTACTCTTTGCTAGTTGAAAGTACCCAAAGACAGTGGGTTTTAGAATGGAGATATTGGACTTTCACCAAATTTAGCCCTCAAAAAAGGGAATTTTCCTAGAAGCATGCCAATATAGGTAGATTTTTTTCTTGTACTACGATGTAATATGATATTACAGATAGTAAGAGAGTTTATTATTATTTTTTAAGGCTTTATTTCAGAAGGAGAGAGCGAGCAAGTACGAGTGGGGGGGTGGTAGCAGAGGGAGAGAGAGAAACAGACTCCCCACTGAGCTGGGAGCCTGGACTCTGGAATCATGACCTGAGCTGAAGGCAGATACTTAATTGACTGAGCCACCCAGGTGCCCCAAACAGTATGAGTTTAAAGAATCTAAGATATTGAAGAGGATATTTCCAGGAGTCTTTTGTTACTGAAAGTATGTGCCATAATAAGTAGGTCTGAGGTAAATATGTCAATTAATTGTTAATAAAGCATTATTAGTAGTACAGGAATAGCAACTATTACAATCTTAGAAATTGTAACCAACAGCTTTTTAAATATCATGTTACAAGGACAGAGTGAGTGGAAAATGGTCAAATCAATGATGTCAGCACCCCATGCAGGGTCCAAAAATCTTTTATAAAAGTGCAGTGAAATGGTCTCCCATCTAGAAGTGCTAATCTCCTCCCTTCTTGGATACAGAGATTATCATTGATATATACATATACATATAAATACATACATATATGAATACATATATCATACATATATATGAATGATATACTATATATATGCACACACACAAACATATATTCCTCCATAGTAGAATAAGGACATGTCTTACATAGTCACTCAATTTAAACTTACTAAATGAGTAAAGCTTATCAGAAAATTGATAGGTGAATCCATGATGTTTACCATGGATTTTTTTTTATGAAAATGACTTCTATTTTCCCTAAAGAAATAGACTTCAAACTACATTCATGGAGCTATAAGGCTTCTGGGGGAAATGTCTTAGAGTCTTCCTGAGATTATGGGAAAGGGCGCACAGATACCCCGTCCTGCCACATTCTTCCTCTTTACACAGACTAGTGGACCTTCTTTGCCTTAGTCTACATTCATAAAGCCACCACATCTGAAGTGCACTTTCATAATAAAACCACTGGGCTGTGGAGTATTCTTTCTGTAAAGACATGTTGCCATTGAAACTCTGAAATAAGGCAGAATATTTGATATTTCAAAGCAATTTTAAGGTCCTTGGGAAGGGGCTGGCCTCAAAGAACTCCACTCTAGCATAACTTCCCAGTTCCTTGATTGAAAATAACTTGGGCAACATGATAAAATTTGAATTTCTAGTTTGGCAAAAGTGATGGCTCTTCTGAACTTCCCAGTCTATTTTTCTATGTTTGGAAAATGACATAAGATATACTCACAGGAGAGGAGTTTCTTAATGATGAGTAAAAAGGGAGAAGGCATTGTGTCTACAAAATTTGCTTATTGATTCTTTGTATGATAGAATTAATTTGTATTACTGAACATGCTAATTTTAAAATGTGCCTTAGTCTTTTATTATTAACTGTTATTCCAAACCACAGTAACTGCATGGAGCAGGCAGATAATTAATTCCATTAATAATCAAAACAGGCTTTGTAGGGAGTCATTTGTGTTCAAACACAGATTTGCATTATTAATGTTCTTGGCAGTCCACTATATGTTGAGAAAGAAAACATATGAAAGTCCCAATAAAATCTGGTCTGCAATATCTTTGGGACAAAACTTTAATATAAGTTAATTCACATTTCTTTTGAATGATCACTGTCACTGCTTTTGAAGAAGCATAGATTTTAATGACATAAAATATAAATATCTCCTAGACTCACATTTTATCTATGTAAACAAATATTAATAATCATTAGTTCCCAAACTTCTCAAGACTGACAGTTTTCCCCCTGGGTTGCTATGAAGCTTATTTTAAAAAGATAATAATATTTATAATGAAAAACTACATATGTAGGCAATGAAATAAATTTTAGTCATCAAAAATCCTACAAAACCCTATCCCAGCTTTTATGAGACACAGTTCAAATTTTCTTTAAAAAATTCCATAAAGGGGCACCTGGGTGGCTCAGTTGGTTAAGCGACTGCCTTTGGCTCAGGTCATGATCCCAGAGTCCTGGGATCGGGTCCCACATCGGGCTCCCAACAATGGGGAGTCTGCTTCTCCCTCTGACATTCTCCCCTCTCATGCTCTCTCTCTTTCTTAAATAAAATCTTAAAAAAAATCCCATAAAAATAAGATCACATCAGTGATTTAATGACCACTAGCTGTGCACTAGATAATACAGTTTTGTTTTGATTCAGATTTCTTTGATTGAAACTACACAACAAATTAAAGAAATACAGTTACTCTTCTAATTAGGCTCTGGCCTTGTCACTAAATATAGCCTTGATGTATATAAGTATGCATTTAATATTTATAATATATAGTATACTACAGTAATATACAGGTTTGTAATAGGATGTGTGATTACTTATGGATGGAGGGAAAGATTAGGAATGCTTTGAAAGAACAGACATTGTTACACTCTTTGAGAAGACTCGTTTGTACTCTCTCGTACCTTACCCTCAGAAACTGGATGGGTCGAACTTGAATTTGCAGAACCTGATCTGGTACTTGGGCCATACACATTGAATTCCTAAGTCCAGATGCCTAAGGAATCCTTAACTCAAGGACCTTTAGATACTTTCTCTATAAAATGAAATTTAATGGATTCCCCTCAAGTTTTTGACAATAGAGTTCAAAAATTTTTTTGCATGGGAATGTTACACTGCCTTTATTATATCTCCCAAGAATTACACTTATTAGACTATATCTTCTAACATCTATTAAGTATACTTTGTGTTTTCATGAAGTTTTCTCTATAATTAGAAACTCCAATAAAATTTACTGCTAGATTCAGTAATCCAGATACCATTATCCTTTTTGTCTTTTACCTTACATGGTTAGAACAACTAGAGTTTGCAAGGCAATGTTGCATCAATAGTGAGTTACATTTTTAGCTTATCATCGAGGTGGTTGGGGAACTGGTGGTCCACCTTTTACACAGACCTCTGCGAAGCTTCTGACTGTGAAATAGTAAACACACGGATAATTCAGGTGTCCGTTTGCTGAGCTTTCTAGACAACTATTACAGGATATCTCCTATCTTTACATGTTCTTGCAGTCTATATGACAGAAGCATTTTTATTTAAGTGTCTGCTCTAAATTCTCCTTTGCTTTATTAGTACAGATGGGGTGAGAGAGTACAATTTATTTCACATGTGAACTACTGGAAATGATCTCTACTTCCTAAAAGCTTCTCTTCTTCCATTTGATTGCAAGTGTTCTAGAACTAAGTCCATTGGTGAGAGTTTTCAGGGAAATTCATAAAAGATCTGAGAGAACCAGAACTTCCATTTAAACTGCTTTACTACTGAGAATGAAACAAAACAGAAACAAAACAGTCTGCACTTAAAGTAAATGCACTCATTACTTGAGATGATAAGTGATTGATGATGCTGTCAACGCACACACACATACACACACAGATAGTAATATTCAGGGAGTCACTGCTTTCGCTCAGTTAGGAACATTCCATATAGTCTCCTCCCCTCGTTGGCCCTACAAATAATTAAGATAGCCAATGCAGAAGACCATTTTTTGCAAAGATGCTCTCAAACGCACTAAGATGATAAGGAAAACACGTCTTGACCAAATCCAAGTCACCTAGTGATAAGAAGTGAAATAGATTGTGTTTCTGACTTGAGAAACCAAAACCACAAGGAGATAGATGTTACCCAGATGCTTATTACTCTCTCAGAAGAGGTTATTACATTAACAAACTCCCTTGTAACATTATTTTACACATACTTCCACCATTTTATAAACAATAAAGATTTGAGAACTACTGGCTTAAATAAAACTATAAAGTAAATACACATCCCTGACCCAGTAAGTATAGATATGTGGTTGGCAAGAAGTAACCAAGTACATTGCAAAGTCAGCTCCTTTAAAAATCCTTCCTGATGGCCTTAAAGTTTTATTACCAAAAATAAAAGTATATGGGACGCTGGGGTGGCTCAGTTGTTAAGCATCTGCCTTTGGCTCAGGTCATGATCCCAGAGTCCTGAGATGGAGCCCTGAGTTGGGCTCCCTGCTCGGCAAGGAGCCTGTTTTTCTTTCTCTCTCTCACTCACCCTGCTTATGTTCCCTCTCTAGCTGTGTTTCTCTCTTTCAAATAAATAAACTCTTGAAAAAAAATAATAAAAGTATAGTATTAGCATTTAAAAATTTCAACTTTAAGTGTAACACGCTGCCATTTAATTATCAACCAAAAAAAATTGAATTTTAAAAAATGAATGTCATTTTCTACAGCTTTCTAACATTCAATTCTGAGTTTTTGTTAATAGGACCAAAATGAAAATTTAAAGGCAATATTCCTTTGATGTTCTAAAATTGGATTGCAGATATAAACTTTTTGGTTAGCGATTTTATATGATAGTGTGTTTTGGGGATAAACACTATTTTTTCTTAATCATGTTATTTTTGTTTCTCCTTTTTTTAAAAAGATTTTTTAAATCTAGTGGCATGTGGATGGCTCAGTTGGTTAAGTGGCTGCCTTCAGCTCTGGGCATGAACCCAGAGTCCTAGGATCCATCCCTACTTTGGGCTCCCTGCTCAGTGGGGACTCTGTTGCCCCTCCCCCTAACCCCTTCCCCTACTCATAGATCTCTCAGTCTCTCAAGTAAATAAAATCTTTTTAAAAATTAAAAAAAAAATTTAAAAATGTGCATTTATAGTAACTCAAAACATCTTTAAAACTATATCTTTATTTGCAATTTGGGCTCTACTGATTAAAAAAAAGAACTTTTTAAGATTTTTTTTATTTTCTTAATCCCCTTTCACATAATATTCTGTTTTGGTCGGACAGTTGCAACACTCTACCCAGTGACTCCGTGGCAGGCCCGGTGTCAGATATTACTTATATAACTGTCATGCTCAAATCCTCACTCCTAATATCAACCTCCCCTCAGAGGCTCATGCCTGAGTAACAGGAAATTCAGGTGTGTCAAATTAGTATTTTGAAGTTAAATTTATATTTTCTTTCCTCCAGATACTTCCTGCAAAATTTTTTAATTAAAAAATAAAATAATACATGTTCTATCATCAATATATCTTGTTCTGGTTAATGCATCACACCAAGATTTTTTTTCTTCTACACTAGGCTTCTCTCGGTAAAACAACACCTAAGTCCTCTCAGCTTCATCTTGGAAATGACTCTCATTGGCAGACATCTGAGAAGCCCCCACTGAGAATACATAATTCAAAGCCCCATAATCTCTCCTTTGAGCTAATGTGATAACCCTTTGGCCAGTGTTTCCCCCTTCAAGTCTTGTCCACATCTTCTCAAACCTATTTTTTTAATTTAATTTAAATTTAATTAATTAACATATAATGTATTATTTGTTTCGGGATACAGGTCTGTGCTTCATCAGTCCTACACAACTCCCAGGGCTCACCACAACACATACCAGTGTCCATCACCCAGCCACCCCATCCCCCCACCCCCCTAGGTTTGTTTCCTAAGGTTAAGAGTCTCTTGTGGTTTTGTCTCCATCTCTGGTTTCATCTTGTTTCATTTTTTCCTCTCTTCCCCTACGATCCCCTTGTTTCTTAAATTTTGCATATCAGTGAGATCATATGTCTTTCTCAGATTGACTTATTTAGTTTAGCATAATACCTATCTTTTAAAATCATTTAACATGTTGCTTTTTCTTTGAGGATTTTGAGATTTCTTTTTTCTGGAGGACAAAACTTAGAAGCCCCTGGCATCCAACTCTCTTCAGAATTGGAGAACAACTTGGCAGTCACATTTTCTGTCACTTCCTCTTATAACACTCTGTTCTCTGGTCATAACTTTAACTGGAAAAAAAGAATTTTACCAGTGTAATATTCTGAGTCATCCAAATGTCCCATAAGGGCATCAATATATAGAAAGTTTCTCATAATTAGTTTTTTCAGAAAATTGACTCCTGGTTTCATTGATCTGTTCTGTTGTATAGTTTTTATAATTTCTATAGCATTTATTTCTGCTCTAATCTTTATTATTTCTTTATTTCTGCTGGTCTTAGGTTTTGTTTGTATATGTTATATCTGATGATGGTTTATCATTTAGTTTTTAATCTTGTTTCCAAAATTTTAACATATGTATCTAACGTTGAATAACTAATTTTCTTAAAAGATTTTTTTAAGTTTCTTAAAAGTTTTTAGGTTTTTTCTTTTTTTTAAACTTTTTGTGTGAAATCAAAAGTGTTATATGGATAAAGCAAGTTTAGATATGGCTTTTATCAAACTAAGAACTGAGAAAGTATCTTCCTTTTTCACATCCTTACTAACCCAAATTGCAGGATAACAAAATATTTTTTCTCCCCAAATCTCTAATATATCTGCCAGTCACACTTAAACAAAAGAAACAAGTCCTACTTATCTGAAATTCTTGTACTTCTTCTCCTGTATACAATTTTTATGACAAAATGCAAGAAAAGCAAATAGAGACTGAACGATATTATAGGAGAGAACAAAGACCTCAACTGTGTGTAAATGAGTTGTTCAATGCTCAGAGTGCTATAGACCAAAAGACCTTGAACCAAATACTCTACAGAAGACGGGAAGTCCAAAAATAATGTCAAGACAATTATAGTCTAACAATTAGAAATTTCCCTCAAGGCAAGAACCTAAACATGAGAACTATGTCAGAATCTTTATCTATAAAAATAATACAGCTGTAATAAAAATTCAGAACAAATAAATATAGCTGCAACCAAAATTCAGAACATTTTTAGTGTTAAACATTGAGAAGCACAATGGAGACAGTAAAAAATTTTTAAAGGAAGTTAGTCATTAGCTACTATATAGGAATCCCATTAACAAGATGATGTCAGAAGAGTAAGGCTTACTGTGCAATAGCCATCTACAGTACAACGTTGGACAGCCTGAAGAGGTGCACTATTTTATCTATAATGTAATCAAGTCTATGATACATAGAAGAGCTTCATAAAGGGTTAATTAGCTATTGGCAGTTATCAATTCTAGTCTGATATTTATTTTGTCCACATATAACATCTATATATTATTGGCTAATGCCAAAATAAACTAAGAGGTATTAATGCTGTTGTGACTCATATTTTAGTTCAACTTATATACAAAACACATGCCATTTTAAAGGATACATTAAGAGGAACAAACTTTCTTTTCTTTTTCACTTCATTTAGGAAACACACACAGTTTTCCTGAAGTACAAGATTAAGCTACAATTCATGTTAAAACTTTGGTTAAATTCCTTGTCACAAAAGGCTACAGAAGCATAGATTTGACAAAACTCAAAAGGAACCCCTCAGATACTATTTATTTATCCCCAGTGGCAGTCACCCAAAATCTTCTCAGTATGATCCTGAGAGTTTTCATCACTGGCTTAAGAAATTTAGACTCAACTAGAAAATAGAGATTTGAAAATAAAGTTCAGGAAAAACAACAACAACAACAACAAACTGGCCACAGCACACAATTTTCACCTTTCCACATTTCTTTTGAGCAAAGAGAAACTTGACTAATGATCCTAACTGATGTTGGGAGGTAATCATAGATGATTTAAAAATTAGAAACAGGTGTGTCAGCACAGTTGACTGAGCAGAATGAAGAACAATCCTTCCTAATATCAGTCTACATAATAGATTCCTTCATGGCTACTTTTGATGAACATTATGTTCAATCATATAGTAAACATAATTCCATCTGAATTGTGTATCTTGAAGGAGCCACATAATTGACATCTTAATTCCTACACATTGGATTAAAAGCTTATAGGTTATTATAATTTAATGTAATCTGGGTATAAAAATTACCCATCCATTTTGGTATTTCAAGTATATCAATTATGAAATAGTCAAACTAATTAGAAAAGCCATCAAAATGGTGATACCAGAGTCACTGAGTCATAATGCTTTTATATTAATGCAAAATTAACTTTTAAAGGGAGCATGCATGAGACAACATGAAATGAACTGAAAATAATCTAGTGATGAATTTAATACACATTACTTAAGCCTGATTATATATGTGTGTGTGTGTGTTTATATACATACATACGTGTGTGTGTGTGTGTATAAACAAAACACAATGTTTTTTCGTTAATGTTCCTTTCCTGAATAGTACTATTTCTGTTACTTATAACTTAGTTACATAGAGTGTTCTGATCTATCATGTTGGCTGTGGATGTAGAGTATGTAGTAAGAAAAGAAATATCACATTAGTGTATTTCTTCATACATTAGATGTAAAGTTCACAATTTTATTTCCATCTATGATGAAAAACTAATTTGTTGTCAAGAAATCATTAATTTTTAGGAGTTCTCTAACTTTTCAAAAATATAGACAAAGTAACCCCATTCATGTTCTTGAACCCTGTATGTATTTGGAGTAGTGGTCTTATCTTCCTTAAGATACTAGATGTTATCCTACTCCATAATAAATTGTGGTAAAAATAATATAGTTATATACTCAAAGCTTCTCTTTGAGTCTATTTTCTATGAAGAATTTTCCTGCAAGATCTCAGCTGTGTTTATGACTCATCTATCCCTTCTGCACCAAAGACCTCTAAATCTCAATCTTTAATTAGGATCTTTTCCTGAGTCCATATTTTCAACCACCTACTGGACGTAAATACCTGCATACCCCACAGGTGCTTCCCAATCAGTATGTCAAAACTGTACACTTTCTTCTCACATTCTCACTTCTGTAGACATAATTTGCTCTGCCTCCTAAACTCTTGACTTCTATTAATGATACCTCCATCCAGTCTCCTGATCTAGAGACCTAGGCCATATTGAACAAGCCCTCTTTTGATTACCTCATATGTACAACCCAGGATGAAATCTTACATGATTATTTAAACAATGTTCTATTGAATATCCTATTTACTGGGCTAAACATCCAGTTAGGTACTGGGACTATATGATGAGATAAAACATACTAGATCCCTGCCCTCAAGGGCACCTAGAGAGGTATGGGAGGAGGAGAAACTAGGCAAGAGGAAGACATGAAAACTAAGATGTAATAATAAGTTCAAACAGTGATAACCATTAATAATTAAAGAAAATAGGGTGATGTAAAAAAAAAAAAACAATTGGAGTTGGGTGTCCAAGAAGGAAGGCCTTTCTGAGAAAAGTATATAAGCCAATAAACTAAAAATGATTAAAAACAAGAGAGACAATCATATGAATATACGGGGGAAGTGTGTGTGTAACCACTGCACAGAAATCTATTCTACACTTTATATAAAACATTCTTCATACCCAAAGATCTCTATGATTCCTCAGTTTTTATTTTATTGTATTTTTAAAGATTTTATTTATTTGACACGGAGAGAGATTATAAGTAGGCAGAGAGGCAAGCAGAGAAAGAAGAGGAAGCAGGCTCCCTGCTGAACAGAGATTCCAATGTGGGACTTGATTCAGGGACCCTGAGATCATGACGTGAGCCAAAGGCAGAGGCTTAACCCTCTAAGCCACCCAGGTGCCCCAGATTCCTCAGATTTTGTTACATAATGTCACATTAAGTATTTGCACAGCATAGACTAGAATTTGCCTACAACAAAACATTTAAACACACATTTTTGCTACTGAACTGAATATTCTCACTTCCCCTTTCAGATGAGAATTCCCTGGGAGTAGAATCACCATGAAGTTCATTCCCTTGCTGTCTGGCCACTGGAGTTGGTCAACAGGAAGCTCAGGCAGGACTCAGAGGTGGAGAGATGGGAGTGTGTGGGATTTCCAGGCCCCAGCAGCCTCTCCTGCCCTGCTGTGCTCTGGTGCAGCTGTGTTGGTCCTCTGTTGAATCTGGATCCTACCAACCAGTTCCTCTGTCAGGGCTTTGGTTCCCATGTGGTTCTGCTAAGGGTTCCCTTCCTTTGTTCCTCCAGGCTCCTTGGGTAGCTAGTCTTGCTTCCCCTCTTCATCTTCATTTCCTTAGGTCATCCTACACCTATGTAAATAGTCCCATTGTTAAACAGTCTTCAGAACTCTTTTGGATATGCTCTATGTGCCCTGCTGGGTCCCAGAATGACACACTGGTATTCGTTATTGAGCCAACCAGTGAACAATGAACACACTTTCTTATCTAAATTTGTATTCCCTTCATATTATAATTTTTCTTTTCTGTTGTTTGTATACCAAGCCACCATTTCTAACTGGCTAGTATTCTAAGCCACTAACAATTTTTCCCAAATTCTCAAACACAAATATAAAACCCCTTGGAACATCTTCCGTATCATCAAATCCATCCATTGTCCCATCAGTTCTGTATTTCTCCTGGACACTTCTCTCCTGGAACTCTATCTTCTTATTTTAATCTGAAAACATTCTTCTCCAAGATCTCCTCCATAGCATTACTCCAGATATTCTTCCAACCTCCACTCCCCCTTCTATTTTGGGTCTCCTCTTCTTAGATTCAGTGACTTCTTCCTTGATTTATGTTCTTGCTTTAGTGGAGAGTATTTTCCAATAACTTCCTGAGAAGGATTATTAGAAGATATGTACCAGAACATTATTTTAAATTACTTTTACTCTTATATTTGATAATACTGCTGGAAATAGAATTATCTTTAGAATTTTCCAGGTTTTATATTTTAGTGTTGAGGACAATTTTTGCTCAGTGATGGCCTTTGGCTTTTTATTTTTTTTTTTGGTTTTCTAAATTTTTATGTGATTTTTTTTTTACTCCCTTCCTGAGTATTTAAGATTTTCTCTTCCTCTTGTGTTCTGAAAATTTCATGGTAATGTGACTGACTCAGATCTTTGTTTGCATTTATTTTCCTGATAACCTTATGGGCTTTCATTCTGGCAATGAATGTTATTTAGTTCTGAAAGTTTTTTTGTTTTTGCTTTTTTTAAAAATAATTTTTTCATATTTTCTCTTTCTCTTGATTCTAATTAGCCAGATGTTGCCCCTCCTAGACTGATCCTTTTAAAGTTTTTTTTAATTTTAATTTCATTTTCCATTTAATTCTCCATCTCTTTAATTTTCCATTATGTGTATGATTTTTTAAAGTTTTTGCATAATTTCCCAAATGATCTTCCAATCCTTAAAATAATTTTGACTATCATATATATTTTTTCATATTCTAAGAGTTTGATTTTATTGTTCTTTTTCATGTATTCATTTATTTTGGAAAAACCTTTTTTAAAAATCTAAGAATATGGATTATCTTTTGCTTCAAATTTTTCTTTTGTTCTTTGCTTTGCTTGTGAAATTTGAGTGCCAATAAGCATAGTTCTCTTCCTCTCTGGATCCTCAATTTCTGAGAGAAGACTTCTCATTTTCTGAATAGAAGAAATGTTTAGGCTATCTCCATGCTTGGAGCTAAAATGTGAAAAGGCCTTTAGCAGAGACATAGAGCCCTCAGTTTGAAGAATTTATTCTGTCCATTTTCAGTATGTGCTTCGTGCTATCATGCCTGGCACACTGGGTGTTTAGAGATTCTTTCCTTCATTTCTCTGTAGGATAAACCTCTCATCTCCTTCTTGGGGGGTCAGAGGAAGAGACCCTATGGCAATGCAGAATTGGGGAGGGGACCAAGGGTCTAACAACTTCTCAGACCTACTGAGCCAATTCTTCTATTTTCATATTCATGCTTTTCCACTTTCTGTAATACCTGGTGCCCTTAGTTTTCAGACATTCATGATCTACATGGATTGAATGGTTTCTTATTGGTATCTCCCTACTATCATTTGCATGTAATATTTCCATTTTCCTTTCCTGTTTCCTCCTCTTTCTGTATCTCCTTGTGGGACTAACCTCTTTACATTCACTTACAATTATTTTAGTGGGGTTTTGGAAAGAAGTAGAGATAACGACAAGGATTTACTTTGCCACATCAAAAGACATGTACACTTTCAAACTTTATATATGTAAGGTTACAGGTAGGAAAACTTCAGGATGTAATGCAATATGTTTAAGATTAGGATCTTTTATTCTCAGATTCTTGTCATTTGAAATGGTTTGAATAATCAGATGGGAAAGTATCTGGGAGTTTTGTTTGATAGAAAAGGAAAATTTAAATATGTGACTAGAAAGATCACACTAGAGCACCTGGGTGACTCAGTCCGTTAAGCAATGACCTAGAAGTTCAGGTCATGATCCTAGAGTCCCAGGATCAAGTCCCACATCAGGCTCCCTGCTCAGCCGGGAGTCTGCTTCTCCCTCTGATTTCTCCCCTCTCATGCTGTCTCTCACTCTCTCTCTCTCAAATAAATAAAATCTTAAAAAAAAAAAAAAAGAAAGATGACACTGTCTCTATCGTAAGGGCAATATAAATCTTTAAAGTTGACAAATTAAGTATTTTAAAGCTGGTTAAAAGTGGTAAGAACAGGGGCGCCTGGGTGGCTCAGTTGGTTAAGCGACTGCCTTCGGCTCAGGTCATGATCCCGGAGACCTGGGATTGAGCCCCACTTCGGGCTCCCTGTTCGGCAGGAAGCCTGCTTCTCCCTCTCTCACTCCCCTTGCTTGTGTTCCCTCTCTGGCTGTGTTTCTCTCTGTCAAATAAATAAAATCTTTAAAAAAAAAAAAGTGGTAAGAACAACTAATGCTAAACGTACCTCATTTTCTTTGTGAGGAAAAAAACCTAAAAATGCAAATCATGGTGATTTTTTAGACACAGAAAAAAGCACATGACAAAATAAAGCAGAGTGGGCTGAAAGAGAACACCATGAGGATGGTTCGTTCGCATCTAACAGAATGACCACATCCAAAGACAGGTGGGTGGATTAGAGCAGGCAGAAGAGAGGTTTTTAGAAGGCATGCCATAGAGTTGTGCTCTAAGTCTGTGCCATTCAACATTTAACCTGAGACGTGTCAGTGTATTGATAGAAACTTAACCTAGGGTGATGACAGGAAACAGGATGCAGGATGGGAAGGAGGAGGGCAAAGAATAAACAATATACAAAGTCAACAACAGGATTTGAACAATTACAGGCTGGTATTTTTTTTTAATTTTTTTTTTTTTTTTTTATTTGACAGAGAGAAACACAGTGAGGGAGGGAACACAAGTAGGGAGAGTGAGAGAGGGAGAAGCAGGCTTCCGCCGAGCAGGGAGCCCGATGTGGGGCTCAATCCCGTGTCTTCGGGATCATGACCTGAGCCGAAGGCAGTCACTTAACCAACTGAGCCACCCAGGCGCCACTATGCTGGTATTTTATACAATGAAGTCAATAGTGCTGAAAGTAGAGGCTTCAAGTTAAGTGCAAAAACTATTATCTATACACAGGAAGTGAGGAGAAAATATTGTAACATGAGCATCTTTGAAACAATGTATAGTTATAAGTATCTTAAAACATTTGTAAAAATATTTACTGGGCATACAAAACGTGCAAGACACTGCACGTGATACAGAATGAATGCCTGCTTCCCGTGAACTCACACAGAAACAGGGGACAACACTCAAGAATTATTGATTATAATTGACAGAAGTATAACAAAAGGGAACAATTAATATTAGAATGCATATGATAGGGGAACTAATGTATAGATTAACTAGACAAAAATTATCTAGTGCCATCTTAAGTTACATTGATAAAACTCTATAAGTCCTAGAATGTTGAACTGCCTGCATTTAATTATTCCTTGAATAAAGAATGGCAATAAAGAGAGAGAGAGAGAGGAGAGCTAAATATATTGCCAGGTAATACTTATTGAGTATTGACTATATGCCAGGAACTGTGCTATTGTACTATATAGTACTAACTGTACTATATACCAGGAACTCTCTTCATCCAGAGGACATCCCAATGAATTATGTATTATTAAACTTTCATCTTACATATTGGGAAAACAGAGGCACAAATGTTTCTAAGAGTCTTATCCAAGTTCACACAGCTATAATATTGAGACCGAGGTGTAAAGCCAGGCACTCTTGACGCCAGAGCTCGCGGGCTTATCCAACACGCTATGCTGAGCAAGTGAGAGCTTCCTGAGGGCCAGGGACAGCTTGAACCTGTCCTTGCAAGAAAACCCAGGTGGCTGGAAGATCTCAAGACTTTAGAATGAACTTAAAGGAACTGAGGATGTTTCACTAGAGGAGACAAAGAGTACTATTCATTTGTTCATTCACAGGGAATGATCTTTATCAGGCTTAAGCTGTCACATGCTGCTGGGAGTTTTTCACAGCGGGCAGAAAACTGGTATCCAAAGCAGATCTTACCCACTCAGTGTTCCACAGTGTAAGTTAACGTTGTCAGGCAATTAAGACACAAAAGACAAAAAAGAGATATGACAAGCGATATCATTTTAATATTCCATGCTTATCTATTTAAATGTGAAACGATGTGACAGTAGAATTGAGAAATTTTTCAAATAAAAAAATATTCTATTCATATCTGTTTGCTTAATAAGCAATACTTACTCTGATGAACATTAAATACGAAGATTTTTTGATATGCCTAGTACTAAATATATTTTTAGGTATATCCTCAGATGTTTATAGGCAAAAATTCAAACTTTTTTCATCTTTTAAAAGTTCGAACTGCCCTCAACTCTAGCTTCAAGGACAAATGACATCCAATTATTAAGGAAGGGGTGTTTTAATTCTAAAATAGCCTTTAAAATAAAATGAAGCCAAGTGAAAAATAATGGAATCACACAAGGCCATTTCATCATGAATTCAGCATTATCTTCACTTCAAAATTTCCCTTTGATGGGATTTGCTGTTTGTTTTAACCCAGGCACTGTGCAGGAAGCTGGATTTGCTGATAAGCAGTTTTTTCATTTCAGTGTAAAATCAGCAAGGTGATTAATACTTTTAATTTCCAGAAGCCTAAATTATGCAAATGACCTACAACTTTCCTTCCTCCTCCCTCTCCTTCCTTTGTGGGCCTTTCCTTGCAAAGGGGAGATTATGGGATGGAGTCCTGTGTGTAAATGAGTGAAGAACTATAAGGGCACTCTGTTTCCGGTCAGCAGTTGATCCTGTTGCTGTCAAATACTGGCCCAGCCCTCAGCCTGTCTGTCTCTGGGTATGCTTGGATGAACAAAGGCGCACAGTTCTATCTGCCCTGTGGAAGCCATCTAAGTAGGGTCGTATTAATCTTTGTACAGCTTTTGGAGTACTGTAGGGTGTTCACCACCACCACCATCTGAGAGTAAACATGATCATCTCAAACTCTGCAGAAGGGCTAATTAAGAATGAGAGCTTTGTTCTAAGACGTGTGCCTTTTGGGGCTTGCTTAATGAAGGTTGCCTCTCTCACTCTTTCCATGGCTTTAAAATGTTTCAGGAGCTGTGGGCTTTCAATGTGAGCTTTCAAGATGCTTTATCCCAGGAGTCCTTCATTTTAAATGAATTTAGTTGCTTGCTTTATAAATGTCTTTTAATTCTAGTTTAAGGACTCTGGCCCCATTTTTTTTTTTTTTTTTTTTTAACTAAGCATGTCTTTGCTGTGACCAAACATACATTATGTGTTTACTTATTTGGGGATCCAGAGGCTAATTTTCCCTCTGAACTTACCAGGGACAACAGGCAACTCAGTGCAAAATGAATACTGATAGATTCATTCTGGGTGGGAAAAAACCTGCCCGGTTGTTTCCCCTTCATGCTTTGTAGCAAGCAAGGCTATTGGCTATCACACAGAAAGTTAGAATTTTAAAAAGGAAGTAAACCTTTACTCAGTGGTTTATGAACAGGGTTCATAATTCAGCTTGAGTTTGATTTATATTCGTATATTCTGGCTGTTACATATTCATAGGTCCTTCATGTATTCTTATTGATATATGGATTATTTCTAATACAGCAACTATCCTCTCAAGGGCAAAACCACATATTCTTCCATGATAAAATACAGAAAAAGAGAAGAATCAAATCTAAGTAGCTTTCTTATTCCGATTCTTTTAACAATATTTTCTATTCTACTGTCAAAGTGTGGAAAGGAGATAGTATATGCATATTTGTAGAAGCTGGAATGGGTAAAACACCTAAAGACTATCTTATTTCTCATCCTAATTCTTTTCTTCCGAGGATTACCAAAGCTTTAATTTTTAAAGCAGAAATGTTGGTGTGTACGTTCGGGTTATAAAAGACTCAGCTAATATGACATAAATCAAGAGTCCTGATATGCTCTCGGTGGCTTCTTCAACTGCTTCTAAGTACTCAGTGAAGTAGTCAACAGGAGAAGGGCGGGACTACGGGGCAGCGGGGAAGTTGTGCAGACAGTGCTGGATTCCAGAGCACAGGCTGCCCCCCACCCCAGAAAAGGATTCAAATGCAAACACTCCTGTGATCTGCTCCCATTTGTCATCCCCCTGTATACTTTTGATCTATATATATATATTTTTTTTTTCTGAAAAGAATTGAGAATCACTGAGAAATGATTCAATTCACTTTAATTTTTCTTTCTTTTGAGAATACTGAAGCAGTGTTTTCCTGACCCGTTGAAGCAACTCATGAGTTAACAATGCAGGGCTCTACCCAGTCATTCCTGGAAACACCTATAAGACCTAATGTGGGGGCACCTGGGTGGCTCAGTTGTTAAGCATTTCCCTTCAGCTCAGGTCATGGTCCTGGAGTCCCAGGATCGAGCCCCGCATTGGGCATCCTGCTCAATGGAAAGCCTGCTTCTCTCTCTCTTTCACTTCCCATGCTTGTGTTCCCTTTCCAGCTGTGTTTCTCTCTGTCAAATAGATTAAATAAATAAAATCTTAAAAAAAACAAAACAAAACAAACCTAAGGAGTGTGTCAAGATGAATTGGGCCCTGTGGCTACAGCCCAAGCTCAGCCCCAGGGTCCCCCTCTGTGCTTCCCGGACTGAGGCTTTCCAGCTACCTGATAAAACACCATCCACAGCATTTACTTCACGTCTGATGTCCAAAGACCATGGGACCCTGAGGTGTCATAAAGACAGAGACCAGGTCCTTCCCTCCTCCTGAGGGGCTTGCTTAGGAAGGGATGAGGGGAAGGAATTTGAGGCCAGGCAGCCGTGAAGTTTAGCCCCTTAGTGTTGTGCAGGGGTGAATGTGGGCTCTGGGCTGCTGGCCTTCATACAAGGATACATACAACTTTTCAGAACCTGCTGTGAGTGGGCATCCCTATAATTAACAAATCACTGTGAAATTTTCTATGGTGCTTTCAATATTCAGAGAACAGCCACAAGGTAAATAAGAAACAAATAGCAACGTATATATTATATTATATGTAATATAATATATATAAATAGCAACATATATATTATGTTAATTTCAGTTTGATATTTTAAAGCAGAATGTATATACTTAAAGCTTGGTCAGCACTTTACAGCTAATGAATGGACAGTACTTTTTAAGAGACAGTTCATTAATAATTGGTTTCCTCCTCCTCATTAAGAAGCATTTATTACTAGTCTAATTATAGGTGGCCTTGATTAGAGGAAATATACGCGATATGTATGCATGAATCACTGGGTTCTCTAATAGCTTTGTCTCTAAAGCAGAAAAACAATGTAAATCTATGTAGCATTATCATCTTATACTTAACTATTACAGCTTAGCAAAATGTACTTCTATCAGTGGGCAATAAGAGCTTTTTAAAAAATTTTTAAAGATTTTATTTATTTATTTGACAGAAACACAGCAAGAGAGGGAACACAAGCAGGGGGAGTGAGAGAGGGAGAAGTAGGCTTCCTGCTGAGCGAGCAGCTTGAAGGAGGTCCCCATCCCAGGACCCCAGGATCATGACCTGAGCCAAAGGCAGACGCCTAACGACTGAGCCACCCAGGTGCCTCAAGAAGAGTTATTTTTACCCTGATTCTTTTTAGGCTGAAAACCCTTCCTCTGGCAGGTCTGAACTGAAAATGAATAAATAAATATAAAGCATTGAGCTGCAGCATTTAAAAAAATACTTAGAAAAGATACAAAATTAACAGATTTTCTGGATGTGGGGGCATGAGGTATAGAAATCACTTTTATCAGTTTGACAATAGGAACATAATGGAGTATGTATATTTGCCACATTCATGAAAGAGCAAAGTATATGTCGATAGGAAATAGGGTTAATTCACTTTTCTTTTGAATTTTATTTCGAATGTTTATATTCTCCATACCTATCACTGGTTTAAGATTATTAGCAGTTCTTCATGTTTTGATACAAATTTTTATTTTGTGTAAGAGTTTATCTGGGGGCACCTCAGTTGTTAAGCGTCTGCCTTCAGCTCAGGTCATGATCCTGGAGTCCTGAGATCGAGCCTCACATCGGGCTCCCCGCTTGGTGGGAAGCCTGCTTCTCCCTCTCTCACTCCCCTACTCGTGTTCCCTCTCTAGCTGTGTTTCTCTCTGTCAAATATAAAATATTAAAAAAAAGTTTATCTGTATTTATACTATATAGGAGAAACAGAGAGAGAGGGAATATGTGCCTATCTCCTGATAATAAGACTCATGTAATTTTAAAAGACAAATAAATTGAAATATTAGCCCTACCTTATATCTTTAAATAAGTGAAATTCAAAGATAACTTACAAATTTTTCCCATCAAAATAGTAATGGAAGTAGTAATATATTTTCCATTTATAGATATACTTTAAATTGTATGCCTTCAATAGTTCTGTTCGCAAATTTTTCTTAGGTATAATATCATCAAACAACATAAAGCCATATACACATTCTTCAAAAAATGCAAAAATTGGAGTTAACCCATATTCTAGGTTGAATTTGCTAACACAAACGAATCAGCACTGGATTTGGAAAATTTTTTAGACAGCATGCTTTGAAGAAAGGATACAGCTGGGCCACCCCATGCTAAAGATTTTGTGTGACTTCTAAGTCCAATCAACCATCTCAGCAGAGGCTTGGGATAGAAAGGAGGTTATCCAGGAAGGGTGTGTGAAGAACCCACATGTCAAATAATGTGGATTACCTCAACATCCAAGGAAGATTGGCAAATGTTTTGAAAATGTCACACTGGCAGAGAAACTGCAAGCTTGAAATGGAATAGAAGAGAAAAGGATTTGTAGGGTGAAGGAAAGGCAGAGACCAGAAAGAGAGGGCAGCACTGATGAAGTCAGCCTACCAGACATCGTGGGGCTATGAGGGCAGGGAGCCTGGGACCACTGCCAGGCTGGGCAGGGAGGACAGAGCATCACACCACATATGGCTATTCTTAGGCCCCCAAATATAATGCAATTTAGCCTGCTGGCTTTTGGACTCACTCAGGATCTGTGACCCCTTTTTCCTTTCCATTCCTCCCTCTTGGGATAGGATTATCTATTCCACATCTGCCCCATCACTGTATTTTGGGAGCATCTAACTTGTTTTGCAGGTTTCCAGGGTCAATAGGAGGAAATGAATTTTGCCCCAGGATGGACCATACTCAGAGTTTCACCCATACCAGATTTGGATGATTTAGAAGATTTGAGGCTTTTTGAGTTCATTATATCTAGGGAAGATTTTGGATTTAGTATTGATTCTGGAATGGGTTAAGCCATCCAATGAAGTTGGGATGGGTAACTGTATTTTGCAAATTAGAAAAGACATGAATTTGGTGAAGAGGGCAGAGCGTGGACTGTTATAGGTTGAATTGTGCCCCTTAAAAACATATGTTGAGGGGCACCTAGGTGGTTCAGTTGGTTAAGCCTCTGCCTTCAGCTCAGGTCATGATCCCAGGGTCCTGGGATTGAGCCCCACATCTGGCTCCCTACTCAGTGGGGAATCTGCTTCTTTCTCTGCCTCCAGCTTTCCTGCTTGTGTTCTCTCTCTCTCTCTCTCTCTCTCTCATAAATACATAAAATCTTAAAACAAAACAAAACAACATATGTTGAATCCTAACCCCTGATACCTGCAAATGTGACACTATTTGGAAATCAGTTCTTTGCAGGTGTAATCTAGTTGAGATTAAAGTAAAATGGGACCTGATCCAATATGATTGATGTCTTCATGAGAAAAGAGATGCACACACAGAGGAAAGATATCCCTAAGAAGATAGAGACAGTGATTGCTACCATAAGCCAAGGGATGCCTGGGGTTACCAGAAGCTGAAAGAGGAAAGCAAGGATCCTCATCTAGATGCTTTGGAGGTTATGTGGCCCTTGCAGTACCTCGATTTTGGACTTCTAGCCTCTAGAGATGTAAGAAAATAAATTTCTGTTGATTTAAGCCAGTGAGTTAGTAGTACTTTGGGATGGCAGTCCTAGGAAATGAGCACAGCTTACTCTAGTAAATATTGTTTTTCTTTGGCTTTTCAGCATTTATCTTCTCCCCCTCCTCCTTGTAAGAACTGCTTCTGATTTTTGCTCGCCCACTCTTATTCCATGCACTTTGCAGAACTGACTGTGCCCATGGATCCAAAATTGAACAGGCAACCTATGCATTATTCTGTTCCGCAGGCCTCAACATACGTTTCAGGGATGCATATATAACCAAGTCACAGTCTGTGGGAAGATGGAGGACTGGAGCGACTGCCGCCATATTGCTACCATGAGGAATAAGCTGTCCGAGAATAGAAACAACAAAGATGGAGCAGAGATCACAGGGAGATCCTATTTACCTATAAGAACCCCATCTAAAGTCAACCCCATCTAAAGCTGACCATATTGCTGAATTTTGAGTCGCTTGAGCTTATCAATTCCCTTTGGCTCAAATCATCTCTGAAGACATTTGCTAACACTTTCAAGTAAGAGATTTTGAGGTGCTCCATCGCCCAATTCTCGTTTGCTTTCAATAGTCACTGAACGCCAGATCCTTCTCTCCTGGGTCACTTCTAAACTTAAAGTTAAGCTTTTGTCTGCTGTTTTACTGAGACTTAAAGAATTAAATACTTTGACAATTCCTAATTCAAGTTATCTCTGAGGATAAAAAAGTTCATCAGATTTCTGTGTCTCTGAATGTGGACTCCTTGGTTACTTTCACATCTAGTACCTAGTTTTGCAGGAGGCCCTGCAGAGACCTTCTGTCACTTGTACCTCATGGCCCTGAGAGAACAGACAAATGTAGCTTAACCTTTCCCTTAGGGGAATGATACAGAAGAGTTTCTCATATATATATTTATATTAGATATATCTTCAATTTTTGTGCCACTGAACATTTTATCCATAATATGTGAATATATATGCGTGAGTATATGTGAAAAAAATATACATGTGAATATATTTTATGCACAATTAATATATAATTAAATACATTTAATATATTCTTCAGGGCTTGTTCATTATAATAAACTGTATTTTAACAGCTACATATTCTGTGTCCAAACAAATTGTGTTTCCAAGCTTTTTTGGAAAATTCTCCCAATGTTCAACCTAATTCATAACAGAGACAAAATGCAATTTTGACCTTTAACTCTTCAATTTAGTTTCTTCTCTTTTTAGCTTCTTATGCATGCATTCTTTTTAATTTCTGGAATTGAAATTTTCATTTCTGGTTTAAAATTCCTATAGAGTCAAAATATTATGTTCATTTTTTTCAAAACTTAGGTAAAACCAAAATATTACTGTTTAGATTATATTTCTATTTTTCATTTGCCAACAGTGCTGCTTATATTTTTATTGGGCCAAAAAAGTCGAGTGAAAAAAATGTATTTTTCAATTTCTCCTAAAGGTGTAAATATACATTAACTGAGAAAGAAAGAAAAAAAAAAACACCTTCATAGTTGTGGTTATAATAAATTTTTAAGATCTTTTATGATGCCTCTTCCATAATTGCTTAAGGCCATGGTTTAGAGAAAATACTTAGAAATTTCTAGGTCATAGTTTAGAATATAGAGGTTCTCTATTGATCATACATAAGGTTTTTATTGCTTTTTGTTTAAGCAGAATCATCCAAGATTGTTATAGATCTTACTTATCACTGGAATAGAAATTTGTTTTTTGCTCAAAATTACATAGCTATCAATAGTGTATCTGAGTGTTTCGAGATTATGCATGATCAGTTACAACTATTTATGGTTATCTATAATGATAATGTTATTAAGATTTGGTTTTAGAAAGACATGTCCACATTAATGCCAACTCTAGTCTACTAAACCAAAAGTCACATTTTCAAAACTCAAACGAGGACCCCCACTAAACAATCTCAAAGCCTTCTTTTTAATATATTGACAGATACCCTCTCCTTAGTGTAGATGTATTTATATATGCTTACATCTTTTATATATAACTTTAAGGGGCTATCGTTTGTATACAGGTTAAAGGCGTGCATGCATATATTTGCAAGTTATCAAAGAGTCAATAAGGACAAAAATTTGTTAAGTATGAGCACAGCATACGGAGCTTTAAGAAAAAAAAATGGTTAAAACTGGTTTAGCATCCAAACGTTTCTTTTGTTAATAACACTTTAAAATACCTTCTCCCCCAGGAAAAATACCCTAGATACAGGGGAGCTACTTGCAGTGGTTGGTGCTGCAGTGGTCGTCATTGTCTTTACACATGGACCTTTTATGGAATGAGTACTTAAAAATTAGATAAGCACCAAATAAAGGAGAAAAATGGCCTCTGCTAAGGAGTGGTACACATCCTCGCATATGGTTTTATTGTGGTCCATTTAGGGCAGGACTTCCTCCCGAGCCTACAGCAGTACTCCTAGGGAGCTGCTCTATTCAGCCTACTGCTATGACAACTATTGGGGGCAAATGTCAGGTTGGCTCCCAGCATCTGTGTCTTGCTCTAATTGCTTTGTCAGAAACCTACTAGCTGCCTTCTTTTTCTCACTGACCAAGTAAAAGCAACAGTGCCCAAAGACTAAGCGCTGAGACATTCTTTACCCTCTCCCCAGCTTACATGCTTGGTAAAAAATTTCAAAAAATATTTTTTATTTTCCCCATTTGGTGCTAAAACTACATGTCCTGGGCTGACGTCAACATTTTTATTGTAGTATTAATTCCAGTGTTTACTGCTCTGACTACCTAGTACCATTCTCAGGCTTGAGCAATCCTACTGTGTTGAAGGCATTTCATTAAAAGGCTCTTTCCCTTCCTAAAACTGAACTTTCTGCCATGCCACATCAAGCCAAATATGGATATTTATTTAGCATATAACCTCATCCCAGTATATCACTAGGTATATCTTTGAGGCTCAGAATGATGAAAAGCCAAAGTTGTCTCAATCCTACCAAGTGATCCATAATTGCATAGTCAATATTCCAGAAACGTCTGGAGGCCACTGCAATGTTGGGCAGGTGTCTCATCAAGCAGTGCAGTATGTCAGGCTGCCAGCTGTTACTGTGTAGAGAAAAGGACTTTGTTCTGTGGGCTGATTTGATCCAGGAGGTGCTCCTGAGACGGGGACAAATAAGCACAGGAGGGAACTGGAGAGGACGAGCAGCCTGGGCAAAGACATGTGGATGGAAAGATCCTGGTGTGTTTAGAGGATGACGAATCCTGCTCTACTTTCATAGACCTCTAAATCCTCAAAATCTCCTATATCTAAAAAGAAAATAGGAGTAACAACAAGGGGCTGCACTTTGTGTGATTTTTGAGTCACGAAAAATAGTAATGATATATGTACTTCACTGAGGTGTGGGGAAAAATTAAATGAGAAAATTTATGTGAATTCAATACGAAGGTATGCGAGAACACACAAACATGAATACAATTATGTGTGATATTTTTCCCATAAACAGGTCCTGGTTTATTTCCCAAATAAAGTGGGGGTGATAGTTGGCATGTCAAAGAACTTAGAATTTAAGTCTGAATCTGAGTATTTGAAATCGTTTCAACAAATGCTGTCCTTTGAAGATGAATTATCAAAGAGTAGTTTAAGAAATTAATATAAAAACTTACAGAAAGATTCTGTATTTTAAAAACCCCACATGCAGATTCTTTATAAAGAATTAAAGAAAATACACAAATAACTGGGAAGTTCCCTAGAAAGGAAATGTTCTTCACACACATGGAGACATAGAAGGCTTGACAGCTTCATTGGACTTCTCAAACTTGCTTCATAGGCCATCATAAAGGAGAAAAGAATGAATTGAATTAAACTAATGTGACCTTCTGAGTTCCCCACCTAAAGTAGTAGTCAAATTCTTGCATGTTATGAAAGTATGATGGCATTAAGAGCTGAAATTTATGAGGCATTCTAATTTGTGTTACTCAGAATATTTCCCTGAAATAAAAAAGGAGCTAAACTCTTTGTACTGTGTTGGTCTTTTTTCCTCTGTAAAGAGAAATTCCACTTCTAGAGAAATATGGAAAAATCACTGAAGAAAGGAAGAAAGATGAAATAGAGGGAGAAAAGAAAAATCTAAAATAAAATTAATTTTTTTAATTAAGCCTACTTCTCTTATTAAATATATATATTGAACTAAGTGGTCTGCAAAGTTCTCTCTCAAACTTTTAATACATAATTGTATTCATGTTTGTGTGTTCTCGCATACCTCTCAAACTTTTTAAATGAGTCTAATGTGTCCCATAGTAAAAATGAAAATGGAATAACTTGAAAAAGAGACTCATTTTCTGTGAAGTTGTATATTAGCAATCCCCCAGTATAGTGTCTGTGTAGATGATGCCACACATGTATTTAAAACATCGCACTACTTCTCATGATCCGGACTCTCTTTGTTTTCTAAAGCTTGAATGCCTATATTCTACCTCTAACTTTTCAGGTTCCTTAGCCTGAGAGCAATCATGTAGCATAAATAACCAATGGCAAGACACTGGGATAAGAAAAAGCTTTATTTTAATTGCTGGGTTGTTTTTTTTTTATGCTAATCACAATGTCTTTGGATTCAGATAAATGTTTCACTTACAGCTACCTATTTTATTACTTAAGTTTATAGTTACAAGCTATGGCTTTTTGAACATTTGTTCTCTGCCCTCTTTGCAGAACTCAGAACAAGGAGTTCTATCAGATCTCGCTTAAATGTTGCTAGAGGATTTGGGAGCAGGAGACGAAACACAAACCTCAGATATGAAAAAGGTGACCGTTCATGCCATGTTCTGGAGTTCTTTAAGATTTTCATTCATTTATTTGACAGAAAGAGAGAGAGAGAGAGAGAGAGAGAGAGAATAAGCAGAGGGAGCAGCAGGCAGAGGGAAGGGAAGAAGCGCTGAGCCCTGTGAGGAGGAGCTCCATCATAGGACCTTGGGATCATGACCTGAGCAGAAGGCAGGCACTTAACTCACTGAGCCACCCAGGTGTCCCTGTGGGTTGGAATTCTCTGCCTCTCCTTTAGTCTCAGGACCAGACTGCACTATTATGTTTCCTTATGTATCAAAACGAGCACAAAAACCAAGAGAAATAAAAACATGGAATGTTACTAGAGAAGTGATTTAACGACAAGTTTGATCTTAATGTAGGAAAAGCACTTGATGTAGGCTTTCAAGTTAATTGCATCATTTAAAGTGTTATTTTGATCTTGTGTTCAAGGCAAGACATTAAAAAGAATTTGGGAAGAAATGAGACTTGGTTTTTGATCTACAACAGAATCATTTTCCTTCCGATGAAAGACCGTAGGTAAGAGCTCTTAGAAAACAAGTTTACATAAACTCCTGAAAGAGTGAGAGGTTGTCCTTCATATATCCCATCAACAGGGTGTAAATAAGAACAAATACAGGCCATCCTAGAGACATCTAGAAGCACTGGGGTTGTTGAAGCAAATAATAATAATAGTTAAAAAATAATAATGTTGACAAGACAAAGAACATTTTTTCCTGAGAGTGAGAAATTGATGACATTGATCCTTTTCAGTAAAACTGACCAATAAAGATCAACTTAGCTGGCAAGCCTATCAGAAATCCAGGTTCCTTTCACCATTGTGAGAAAGAGGTAAATTACCAGGAAAGCAGGTTGACTGCCTTGGGGGTTTTCTCACCTGTCCTGGAGTACCTGTGCTTGTCACGGAGTCTCTAGTCAGAACTGCCTGACCCTCAGTAAAGATTCATATCTAAATCCATGGTTAAATTTACAATCAGAAGGCCTTTGTCATGAAAGGAAGATACACTGAAAGTTTAGAATGAAATGAAAGTAAAATAAATAAATGAAATGAAACGAGAAACAAAATTAAAGTCATTTTTAATGAAGGCCAATATTTACAGCTACCCCAAATACTTAGCTCTGCAGAAACCCCGCCTTCCCAAAGTGCTGAGTTATTGAGGGAAAAATGTGATTCTTGAAGCCACTGGTCTCACTGTATTTACCACGTGAGTCATGTCAGACATCATAAATCTCCTTAGGGAGCATGGTCCCATTTGTCATTACGTTATCTAATTTTATAATAAATTTGTGATGATGGCTAAATTTCACCAATGCACACAATATTGTTGTTTCCAGGTAACTAATGGGTTTCAAAGTGATTAAGGAGAAAAGACAAGACAAAAAACGAATAGATTATGAGAAATAAATTATAAAAATGAATACGTTTGGCCTAAGTTGAATCTGTCAGACGTTTCATTTATCTACTAAGCCTAAAAATAATCCATTTTAAAATAAATATCAACATAAATGCTGTATTTATGGAGAGCTCAGTAGACCATATGTTCCCCTGACTCTGGCACCAAAAATTGTATAAACATATTATGTGAATTTCTCTGTCTGAATTCAAACCACCTACTCATATCTTGACATTTATCCCGCAACTAATAACATCCTAAGTCAAAGATGTACCAAAAAACTTAAAAAGGAATAAATTTCTCTAAGAATGTGGGAGAATTCAGCAGAAAATCAAATAGTAAAGTAGAATGAATTAAAAAAAAAAAAAAGACAACCCCATAGGTATCATTCAAAAAGAATAAAGGTTTTTTTAGCTTCATATTCTTTATGCATAAGAAGGAAACCATTTGATCTACATGCTTCAGTGTATTAGGCGGGGCCAGTAAAATGATGTTCTATGCATCACTAGACAGATATAAATTGATACACCTTTATATAAGGAAAACATGTACACTAAGGAAAAATTTTATAAATAACCATATTTTCAATTTAAGAAAAAAATGTAAAAAGTTATTGATGAAAACTGTAACATCAGTTTTCTGAGACATCATAAAAAGACAGAAAAAAGATTAAAAGACCTTTAAGACAGAATAATAACCTTTGTATATAATCCCAGAAGCTAAAACTATAGGAAAACATTAAGCCTCAATTCCTACTTAACAGAACTAATGGGGCATGGAAGAGTAGGCATTCCCAAGACTTTCGTGTTTAACTTAGACATACCCTGTAACCATACAATTCTTTTGCAGAGATTCATCTTCATAATAACTTTTTGGCATGTGCTCAGCTTTACATATCCTCTCATTTAAATAGCAAGTTTAAAATGACAGATGGTAAGGAGAGTAATTCCTTGCTGAATCAGGACCTCACCTTTTGCCCCCGTGTCTCATCAACACTTCCTTGTCCATAGGCTTCTGACACCTCCTAAATAAGACATTTCACTCTCCTCCTCACTCCTCTTGCACACGTATTTAAAGTCCAAATAACACCATAAAGCACCTACACTCTAGTTCAAACCTTCATGTCCAATCCCCTCTCCTTTTATTTCTTTCCAAGTATCTTGTTTCCCTCACAGGAAACTGTGGTTTTTGATATTCAGGAAGATTTCATAACATGGAAATGCTCCCTATGTCCAGAATATCATCCTCTAGCATTTTTGTCTGTCAAAAGCCCCTTTACTTCCCAAGGTCTAAATCTAATAGTGCCTCCTTGAGAAGCCCTCCTGGATTCCCCAGGCAGAGTTAGGAGCACTGTCCCCTGGCTCTCAAAACCATCTGATCACACGCTTTTAATTTCATTTACCATGCTAATTTCACCTATCTTCAATGGAATGTAAGTTTCTCGAGGAAAAATATTATGTCGTCTCCATCTGTCGAGTGAGAATAACAATATACGCTCAGCAAAGACATTATCAGAAACAAAGAAATTCATATTGGCAAAGAACCAAGTAAATCCAGCACTTAGTAAAGAGAGGTTCCCCTCTCCTTACTTGTTTCATGGTCTCGGTATGTAGCAAAATATTTTCCATAGGATGAAAACTTGCTAAATAGGCAAACCACTATAGGGCTTATTTACAAGTAATTCTTTACTATTAATCATGTCCTTTGTTGATAAGGATCAATGAAATATTTAAGGAACTACCCGGAGAAATTAAAAAAAAAAATCAGGGAAAAAAATTTAAGCTTTTACTATCTAAAAAAGATCTTGCAAAAACTCAAGTTGGAATTAATTCATATTCAAAGCCCAGCTGCATTAACTAATGCTGACAGAATACAAAGTCATAAAGCAATTATTTTGCTCACAAAATATCAACAGAATTCAGGTCAAGTATTCTTCCCCACAGAGCAAACAAAAATTCCAGGAAAACTACTTTAACACTGTTTCTCAAATATTATGTAAAGTGTACAATAAACTCAAACTTTTGAATCGGAATAGTAGAAATGCCTTCTTTATGTAACTGTAAAACATTTTATTTTGGTATGTATCTTTAGTTTTTATACACATAAAACTTCCACATTTTTACATTATAAAAATACAGTGGAGCATAAAATATTCCATATTTTTATTATTTGAAAATGTGATTATACCTATTCTCAGAGTCTGTTCTAGTGTAACAGAAGTATGATGGTAGGTGTGCAGTAGTGAGAATGTCTGTAATCAAGTTCCTCAGCTTTGCCCAATGGCAGTATTGTAGCCAATGAGGATTTTCCCAGGCGTGCTTTTTGCTAATTGTAATCATGTTTCCCTGGATTGGCTTACTAATTGGTCTATTCTTTGGTGCTCATGAATTTAAGGTCATGGTTGATATCCACTGTGTTAGCTATTTCCCATATAGGAAAAACATTTTTCCTTTAGAATATGAGAACTTTCTACACGTTGCCAGGCATTTTAGAGATGATGTGAGTAAGCAGATGGTTCATTGTATACCCATCAGAGAAAGAGAAGAGCTACCAAGTCATGCCCTCCAATGGTGAGCATGCAAACAACGTATTTATGGATGAGGACAACTGATGAAACATGCATTTCTGAAGACCACGGAGCCTTATCTTTTTGTGGCATTCTATTTGTAGCGAAGTGTTGGGTGTTGTGGCATCCCTGTTATAAATATCTAACATAATAGTGACTTCAAATTAGAAAGAATAGCAATGAAATTTGGGGAGAGATTTTAAAATAGCTGAATGATGAATACAAAATGGAACTGTACTTCAAGAATAAAATGGGAATTAGAAATCACATGTGGCTTAGTTTCTTGATTGAGGGCATAATTGATGTGGCCATTGATACTTAATTGCCTCGTCCTTGCCAAGACATAAAATTAAATCAAAGGACCCGGTTAAGTTATTTTTATCTGATACCATGCAACTTTTATTTCTAGATTCGAGTGGATATAAAAACAAAAAGTAAAAGGAAGGAGAAAAGGATGGAGGAAAAATTCATTTAATATGATAAATGCAAAGCCTATGGGAAATTTGTGGGTTTTGAAGCTCAAGGTCAGTCTCTTCAGGTGGGAGTAACAGAGCTATGAGTTCACTACCAAGGAATGGATCTGAAAATTTATTATTCCTATTCCTATTCAAATCCTAGTCTGTCCATAGCAGCGCTTCTTAAAGAGTGTGCTACCAACCGTTCACAGGTGACATTTGGAAGATACATAGCAGGTAACACAGGCATGAAGTGGGCGGGGGGCCGGTTTACTGGAAGCTCTCACATGCTCCAGGCAGCCTCAAATGACTAAGAACTGTCTCCGCTCCCGTGTCAGTTTTAAAAAGTCCTGCTGGATATTTTTTAGGTTAAAGCCTATATATAGTTATCTGAGCCCAAAAGTTTACTTTAGGTATAAACACAGAGTGTTTATGCATGTCTTTAAACATATATTGAATTTATGGAATTATTTCAGGCATAGAGGTCCTATGTACATCAAGGCAATATTGTCCTATGTATCATTTGGAACTTCACCAATAGTTTTTCACCATTTGGAAAGTACGGGTCACCTAACGCTGCGAGCCACCACTACAGACTTATGTGTCTATAGGACGGCAGCAGTAGCTGCTGCTTTTGTGATTTTGCACAAGTTATTCAGGTTATTTTAAAAAGCCTAAGACTTAGATCAAAGCAGGGCTCCCTCCTGAGCAATTCACCCTTGGGAGAAGTTACCTTGCTGCAGCCTCCATCTCCCCACTTCATTAAAAGCCATGACAATGACATGAAAGAGGCTTGCAAAACACCGTACACACTACTGCATCCACAAACACTTCTGATGCTGTTATTACTATTAATGTTATTATTGATGAGGAGAATAAGGCCCCACAGAGTGAGAGGACCTGGGAAATTTCTTCTAAGTAGCTTTTGATTACACGTTGCAATGGAAATACGGTGTCATCCAAGAGCTACCCTCTGTGGTACTTTGTTGTTCTCATACAGCATATTTTCTCCTTTGGATGAAAGGGCCATGCTGAAACATAGGTTGAAAGATTCAAAGATGTCAGGTTTTCCCTAAAATACTGCATAAACGAAAGAAAAATTCTGGGAGTAGAACAGGAGTTGAGGATGATTGAGAATGGGAGTCCGGGGCCTGTGGGCCGGAAGGGCACAGAAAGAGGTTTCAAGCCACATCTCAGTTAGGAGCACATTGTTTCAATTTAAGCAAAAAAATCCTATTGAAAAATGCTGCTTTCAGTTGTGCGGTTGTTAAAGCCTCTAAGTGGTATTGAAAGCACACACAATTGTACAGGATGAAACAGGATGGGAAACTCACCTGTCTTGAAAGCTATGACTTTCAAGTCACAGTGTTTTTGTTAGTTTTCACAAATGTCCTTGACAAAATACAAAGTCAGTATGAAAATGGCCACCATGCTTCCATGGCTATATTTTCAATCTTTGTATCTACATTTACATGTAGGAATATGCCCGCTCGTTAGTACCCTAACAGTACATTGGAGGAGTCATGAAGAGATGTAGGTTGTAGGATATTCCCCACTGCTAAAAAAAACAGAGTACTGGGAACTCTGGGCTTCCTCAATATTTTTTGGTTCTGGCTGGGGGTTTCAAGCTAGTTTCCTAACAGTGATTTTCATTTTTAATTCTGCAGTACACCAGTTTTCAGTATTTTTCGCCTTGATTTCTCACCTTTTATTATGTCACACGGAACTAACAAGCCATTGGTTGTGTTTTTTCCCCTTCTCTATGATCTTTTCGATAGAGTCACAGAGGTCACATTGCAGCCCACCATCGATTTCCCATCTGCTCCCGTCTCTGCAAAACCATCATCTTGCACTGCCCACCGCGCTGTCCGTCACGAGGGCTTTGTCGCACTGATGCCGGGGAAACCCTTGACCCCTGGCTCTGTGTGCTCCCCACTACAGCTCTACAAACTAATTAAACTCAAAGAACTGGGGGTAGAGAAAGATACCAAAGAAACTCACATCATTGAGAAACTACTTAAGTTTATCAGTCAGCAAGCCAGGAATAAAAGACAGGTTATCCCTGAAAAACAGCAAAAAACAGACACCAATGGGAAACAAATCACCAGGAAGTAGCTGGTTCTCTTCTCACTTTCTGCTTTTATCTCTCCATTTAGATGAATTATAACCAAGAACACTGAAAAATATTTTTTAAGGAAAGAGGAATGAAATAAAGATAGAGAAAAAGATAGTCTTTTAATTCAAGCTATGTCATAGAGAAGTGAAGTCTGAATTTGCCCTTTTTTTTTTTAATTATCGAGTGAGGAAGAATTTCCTAAACACCATAAAAATTCCAGATTTTCATATTAAAAGAAAAGAAACACTGACTGAATTTGATAATGCACTGAGTGTTGGCCTTAGTTCTGTGAAATGTGATTCCTGATAAAACAGGAGGCTCCTGTCCTTGCCCCAGGCTTGCTCCAGGGCTCAGGCTGCATAATAATAAGGCTCCTCTGGACTGTGGTGCAAGGTGGGCCTGTGAAATAAAGTATTTAACACACCCATGATACCTTTCATGTTCCTAGCTCAAACAGCTGTATAAAATCCAATTAATTCATCAAGCTTCATAAAGTCTGAAGGATATAATCATTGCACCACATGTGGCCAACCAGTGACAGCAAGCACTCAGACTTGAGGCTTACAGAATCCAGATGCAACTGTCCAGTTCTTGAAATTTCATGCACCTTCCGAATGGCAGGGGCCTGATGAAGAATCTCTTAGTTACCAGCAAATTCTACAAATTGTGAGATGACTTAAGAATGGGTGCGGAAAAGAATCGTCTCATTGTCAAAGAACCCAAAAGAATCCTTGCTAACTCTGCTTGGGTGAAGAGGGTTTAGATCTAATTGGGAGAAGGCTCTCCCATCTGCATGCTTGGGTTGGAAGTGCAAAATTGCTTGGTAGAAGCCTTTGTGTGGCGTGCCAAATGAAATCTACAGGATTCAGGGCACCTGGGTGGCTCAGTTGGTTAAGCATCTGCCTTTGGTTCAGGTCATAATCCCAGAGCATGGGACTGAGCCCTGCATCAGGCTCCCTGGGTGGGAAGCCTGTTTCTCCTTCTCTCACTGGCCCTCTTTGTGTTCCCTCTCCAGCTGTGTTTCTCTCTGTCAAATAAACAAATAAGAAAACAAAATCTTATAAAAAAAGAAAAAATCTACAGAATTCATGTCGGGCAGAAATAATTTAGATATTCTTAAATATCTATGCATAATATATATTGTTTATTTAAAAATACTAAATAAACACTAAATAGGTGTTCCCAATGCATAACTCATTTCCCAGATGAAGTGAGGTACTTTTTTAAGTGGATATTGAGACAAAAATGTCCTGCTTGTAATAAAACTTGCTTACTGGGGAAGGCTGATTTGCTAGTTATGAAAGAGTGCACATACCTTTGTGATTAAAACAGATTGTTTTCTGACAGAAAAGTGCACTGTCAAAAACATTGTGAGCAGAGGCACAAACGATACGTGTCCTAAGAGTTTCTTCCAGGACATGGGTTTGCCCTCAGTGAAAGGTACAGGATTGTATAGAGATCTCAAGTGTCAGCCTCACATAATATAAACCCATAGTATGATTTTCTCATGTAGCTGGATGACCCTGTACAAACCATCCCTCTTCTCTGAACCTCCAGTTCCTTCTATACATGAGAATAATAACATCTGCTTCTCATGGAGTTGCTGAAATTACTAAATTGAAAAAAAAAATGTCTACAAAGGGCCTACTAGGTTTCCAAGAAATCATAGAATGTATTTTTTTAAAATCATTTCTTCCATATCTCCCATAAATCCCAAACTCACTGAACTCACTTTTAAGGCCTAGAAAGAACATTCTTACATGGGGAAGATATTGGACATCCCCTATTTTCAGGGGATGGAGCCTTGCTGTAAATGACCACTACGTAGGAGGACATAAAAGGAAACAGGGTCCTTTTATGTTTATGGGGAAAATGGTCCCCACCCATTCTGGTCCCTACTCCCTGGGCAGTGGTAAGAAGTCACTCTCCTCGTGATTGCTAGCAGTTTTACTTCATTGGGCGGCAACTCTAGGAAGCAAATTTGATCTCAGTTTAAGGACTGTCAAAATGATTATAGCTCTCCAATAACAGGACACATGGGCCAGTAAATGGTAGATCTTCAGCACTAGAGGTGGGATTTTCCTATGACTTCAGGGATTCAAGCAAATGGTGATTATAGTGGAGTTCTGGCAATACATAAATTAATCAAATGATGCTTTCGTATGCTTTGCCTTATTAAATCATCAAAATAAATCTATGAATTTAATATCTTTAACCACCATTTTATAGATTAGGCCAACAGTGGTTTAGGTAATTGGACCAAATATTGGTAGATGCCCAACTTTTGGAGATACTACAGAGTGGTATCATAGGTAGTACATAATGTGAATCAGTCCTTTAATTTTCATAATACCACTAGGTGGGATATATGGCAAAACAACACCAAGAAGAACCCATTAAATCCCAGAATTCTACCATCCCAGTTACTAGAGTTATGATCTTTCTCAAATAGATTTAGTCTGATATCAAAACGCCTGTATCTAAGATATTCCTATTTGTGCTTCTTTCCAGCTTTTCTGATGCCAAGGCACTGACAGAAAGATCATCAGTTAAAATCTTCTTTTCTAGGGGCACCTGGGTAGCTCAGTTGTTAAGCGTCTGTCTTTGGCTCGGGTCATGATCCCAGAATCCTGGGATCGAGCCCCACATCGGGCTCCCTGCTCTGCGGGAAGCCTGCTTCTCCCTCTCTCACTCCTCCTGCTTGTGTTCCCTCTCTATCTGTGTTTCTGTCAAATAAATAAATAAAATATTTTTTAAAAAATCTTCTTTTCCAGGCTGACCTTACTGATGCTTGCTATATGCCTGACGAAGTACTTAACATAAACCTGTCTTTCTCACAACAGTCCTATACGATGAGAACCATTGCTGTTCGCTTGCTCACGGAGAAACCAAGGCACAGGGAATGGAACAGCTTTCTGAAGGGCACACAGCTGGTAAGGGTAGGGTTGAAAATCAAAACCAGATATCTTTAACTCTAGAATGTGCCATCTTAATCACTCTGCTGTGTGGTATTGTATATAGAGCTCAGACTTGTTTCCAACAAGATAAATTCTAGACCTATGATAATGATAAAAGTTTCACTGAGGACATGTATATGTAAATAAATACTGTTGGCCCAGAATGATTAACAAACACGAAATATACATTTTATCTGAGGTGAATGCTACATTTAAAAAAATAAGGCTTCCTCTTTGCATGGATTATTAATACATGCCCTATTCATAATAAACACATAAAACTTTAAAAAAATGCCATCCTGAAACATTTTTACATATTTTAGTCCTAGAACAGAGAAAACTTTTTTTCCTATGTTTCTTTTTTAAGATTTTATTTATTTATTTGACAGGGAGAAACATAGCTAGAGAGGGAACACAAGCAGGGGGAGTGAGAGAGGGAGAAGCAGGTTTCCTACTGAGCAGGGGCCCGATGTGGGCCTTGATCCCAGGACCCTGGGATCATAATCTGAGCCGAAGGCAGATGTCTAATGACTGAGCCACGTAGGCGCCCCTTTTTCTATTTCTCTTAGAAGCTCATTGGCTCACAGAAAAAACAAAATTAGACTATTTAGTCTTCTCATTCCAAACTTAAAGATATGAAGTACCAGATCACTTGTTGTAAAAGGAACTTAAAAGTCAGAATACGGCATACTTTTTTGTGTAGCACTTAATATTATATATTACAATTTAGTAATTCATTATGGATAATTAAGAAGGCCAGAGAGAAAAAGAAAACAGAGGAAGGCAGTCCAGACCTGAGAAGGGGCAACAGACGGGTGCTTGATAAACCAAGGGAAAACTGAGTGGAACAGAAGCCCACAAGGCACAAAAAATGCCCATGTCCACACCACACAAGGGTACATCCTTAGAAAATAGACAGAGAAGGCTGATACATAATGGGTATATAGTAAATGGTTCGTTAATGAGGAAGCAAGCCCAGGACATACATTTTCATCATTTTATATCCCCATTTTATGGCTTTCTAGTCTTCCAAAATCTGTGCTTTTTCACGGTTCCCAGAACAATCCACTGGCATTTAGCAGCGGACCAGAGGCAATTAAAGAGAGGTTTGCTTTCGTTCAGAATGAACACAATCACGTCACTATCGTAAACCATCAGGTAAATTTACAGAACTATTGTCAGTGATCAGTTAGAACTGCTTATTTAAATAAGCAGTTAGCTCTCGAATCGGGTGCTAAGCAGAATTCTCACTCACTCACTTTACACTTGGCCATTTTTCATGAACCATGGAAAATCTGACAGAGGCCTACTGATCTCATGAGCATGCATTTTCAAATTCATATTCATCTCATAAAGACACAAAAACTGTATCTTGAAGTACTTCAAAATCCATTAAAAGAATCTATTTAAGAGTCTTTCCCCTTCTACATAAATTGGACTAAATGAACCGTATTTGTTTGCTGTCACGGCGCACACGAGCCCCCGGGCTCCGCGGTACCTGCTCTCTGTCCAGACGCATCCTCTTGGCGGCATTTCTGCTCTCGCTCTCACAGGCCGAGGCCAAGATACTCTCTGCAACTGCTGAAGTAAGGTGGGAAGGAATAGGTCGAGACTAAAAAAAAAAAGAGAAAGAGAGAGAGAGGGAAACATGAAAAATTACTAACAGACCGAGGCTCCTCTCAGAAGAGTTCACAGGGTGTTCTGGAATGTCCATTTATTTCAACTGAACTTATTTCAATAAAAAGAGGAAATGGAACTTGCAAAGATGAGAAATGAAAGCTAGTTAGAGGTTAAAGCTATCGCGGCTACACAGATCCATCACTCATCCCCATAGCGCCACTGTCACAGACAGTTAGTCTGGGCCATTAAGCTGGAGTTTGACGACGCAGTGACAAAATGCTGACTGGGTTTTGCAAATAAAAGAAGTGCTTTAATTCTCTCATAACACGTGACAATGCACAACAAAACGAAATCAAGTGACGAGGCTGAAACATAGTCGGAAAAGCTGACAGACACTCAGACCATGTCAAACAATTTTAATATGAAATATGAATATTTACAATGTTGGGACACAATTGGCATGATTAAAATCCTCTAAAAATGCTTTAGTTTAAATACAAACTAAAAAGTCAGTCCTGGAAAAATTTCGATATAATAAAAGTTTGATGTTTTGATGTGGGCTGTATGTGTACTTCCATATTTTATTTATAAAATAGGAGTTATTGTTAACAGATACATGGTGGAAATCCATCTTCTATGTAGCTCACATAGAAATTAATTAACCCCCAACTAAGCTCATAATGAACTTCAAATTGTTTGCAATTCTCCCTATCATTTGTGATAATCAGAAAAGTTTTCCATTTTCTTTTCCCATAATTACATGCAAAATCATCTAACTGAAGGATGAAGTGCTTAATGATATTGAACGGCTTTTTAATGGAGATAAGCAAATGATAGATATGAAATAACATGACAGTTAAGCCAGATAAGATAGCAAAATATGAAATTACAAAATAAAAAATGTCCTTTGGGAAGCTAGCCTATATATATGACATGCCACCTTAGAATTTTCAAAGCCTCAATCTCAAATATGTATGGATGCCATTTATGAGAAGCCTCCAAACTAATAGAGACCTTCTAAGTTTTTTTAAGTGAGTAAGAGCACGGTGCTTGATTCATTTTTGCTAACTCTAGCATGTAAGATGTGCTTTAGCAAATTTAACCATAGGATTTATATCTCAAAAAAACAAAACAAAAACAAAAACCAGCTAAAATTCAGACCATGATGTTTTCACAGATATTCCTCAGTGGAATTTGTACAGCATATAGAGACCAGGCTCTGTCTGACCTTGCTGAAACTAGGAAGCAATTTTTTTAGCTGCCTCAGCCAACCTCTGCCAGCTTGCACTTCCAAAGTAACTTCTAGACAAAAGGTAGGAAGGGTATAGGGTATGTCTCTGCTGCCAACCTCATGGGATGCCTGGGATGATGCCTACACAATCTTGACAATAAAGCATTAAGATACTGGAAATACTATTTTTGCAACAGAAAAAAAAAAGAGAGGCCCCTGAAGGGGCAGATAGATGCAGCAGCAGCATTTTGAGAAGGAAGTTAGAAAGCCAGACGTGTGTGCTGGGGACAGAGAGGAAGATCAAATCAGATAAATAATAAATTGCTTTTTTAAAAAGTTGCCATAAAGATATAAATATAATTTCAAAATTCATATGACTTCTTCATTTCATTCTGTACTTTCCTGGGTATGGATAAGATATTCTAGCTCAGAACCAAAAATATATTAATCCACAAAATCAGAGTCTCATTAAAGGGCAAAGCTTTGGCCACAGCTAGGCTCAAAATTATAATCTAAACTACATGGGATTTAGGTAGACAGGGTTGTTTTTCTCAACTGAATTATGTTTGGAGGCAAAGGTGTTAAAGAAAAAATGAGAATACGAACTTTCTGTTATGAAAGAAGAAAAATTATTTAATTGTAGCCAATATTATTTAAATAGAAGTGACAATTCTCATTATTATAAACTATCTTTTTAGACCTTTCATCTGGTTCTAGGGACTAATTAACACAATCTAAATAAAACATCAGCAACCTCCCTTTTCTTGATACAATAGTTAAATGAAGTTCAGAGAGACGTATTTCTGTTCTTCATTATCTTTATTTTTCTCCATCAGGTATCTCCATTCAAAATTAGGAATATATACAGCTATGGAGCTTTATTAAACTGATTCAATGGAAGTAATGAACACCTTCTTAAATGCGTAAAAGTCTGTTGAACAGGAGAACAAAAGGTAAAATATCCTTGTAACTAAAATTAGTATTTTCTTTAAAATTTAAAAAAAATTAAAAAACAAAATGAGAACAACTATCACTAGAACAGTTAAAGTTGTTCAGTGTGATAATTTATACAATTTCCTTTTCAAAAAAAAAAAATGATGTGGAGAATTGTGTCTTTTCCGGATATAGGAAATTGGTCTTCTCAGAAACTAGAATAATGTCTTGGCTGAGTGAGGCTAGATCATTTTTAAGGCCACTGGATAGTCTAATATTTCAATATTTTGGAAAAAAGTCAACTTCAAGATAAAGCAGTCACATCCTCTTTCCTAATCAGTGGGGAAAAAAATAAGTAGAAGCAAAGATACGTGACAGACCTTTGCCACATTAGGTCAAGTAGTTAAATAGTATAATTTTGAAAATAGAGGTGTTCTGAGTTTATGGTAGAATTTTAACTTGATAATTGTAAACAGCCACAGAAATAATTTGTACAAGTTTCTCCACTAATGTTTCGAGAAACTGAATCCGAGAGAAGTTAAATGATTATCCAGAAGACAAACTGACTAGGTGTAGAACCCAGGGTTCCTGTCTTCCAATTTTCAACCCTTCCACTCTCTAAATTCTGTTCCATACTTAGTACTTTGACACATTTTTCATTAATATGAAATATTATAGAAAAAAATCCTTACACTTCCTGTGGCACTCAACTAAACAATACGCAGACCAATGCTAACTCTTTACATGTATATATTACAATTAATATGTGCTCATTGGAAAAAAAGGCAGAATGAATAAATCTATATTACAGTTTAAGAAATAGATATTTTCAAAGAATTTACTGTATCTTAAATATATAATGAAATATATACCTCTAAGTAGAAAACCAATACCATCCTAATTTAATTTTTAGATAAATATTACTAATACTTAACTCATATTGAGTGTTGGGATGGCCAGGCATTAAGACAGTCAGCTTAGATTCATTATCTAATTTAGTTTTCCAAACAACCCTTGAGAAAAGTACCTATAAATTCATATTTTAGATGAAAAGTAAATCAAAGTTCTGAGAGACTATATAACTAGCCTGAGATCACACAGCTATTGTATGTGGAAACACCTGGATTTATATTTAAGTCTAAGTCTGATGATAAATTGGGAATAATAATTCCTAGTAAGCAATTATTCTTAGTTCAGAACTATAGTCTCAGTAAGCTTAAACAAAGCTAGAGACCTTAAATACTACCTAGTCCTACAGAGGAATCCATTTACATCTAACTCTATTTTGCATTTAAGCGAAGAACATATTAGGATCTCACTAAAATTATCCTTTTTTTTTTTTTTAAAGATTTTATTTATTTGACAGACAGAAACACAGCTAGAGAGGGAACACAAGCAGCGGGAGTAAGAGAGGGAGAAGCAGGCTTCCCACTGAGCAGGGAGCCCGATGCGGGGCTCGATCCTGGAACTCCGGGATCATGTCCTGAGCTGAAGGCAGAGGCTGAACCACTGAGCCACCCAGGTGCCCCTAAAATTCTCCTCTTAAAGGGACTGACATTCTCCTAATATATTTTCCTATTGATTCTTTAAAACATTTCTTCATTAATAACACAAAAATAAAAGTACCTTAGCTCAGTTCTGTCACATGTTCTAAATGGATGCAATATAAATTCCTAGGAATCTCATGTTGGAGAAACCAGGAGCGCCAAGAAAAGAGTGTATACGAAATATAATGAAAAGCTTAGTCTCGTACCCAAAATAGGAATGAGGAGTTAGGCAAAGTTCTTGCTTTCCTGTGAGGTAATCTGTTAAGAATCCCCTTGGTTGGGGCCCCTGGGTGGCTCAGTTGGTTAAGCAACTGCCTTCGGCTCAGGTCATGATCCCGGAGACTGGGGATCGAGTCCCACATCGGGCTCCCTGCTTCTCTCTCTCACTCCCCCTGCTTGTGTTCCCTCTCTGGCTGTGTTTCTCTCTGTCAAATAAATAAAATCTTAAAAAAAAAAAAAAAGAATCCCCTTGGTTCTAATACTGAGGAACCAGTCATGAATGCCAGTGCTCCTCACTTCACAGAGAGCTGCATTATGTTCCATCTGGCCCTAAGATACTAAAAATGAAAGTCTTTTGTTTTATGTTTCTCCATAATTTGGCTTTTATCTATTTCTCAGCTCAGGAGTACTTAAGCCAAGATAGAAAGAAATTAATCAATTTTGCTCCTTATCAAAATCATGTTATCATAGAGGAATTTAAAACTATTGTTTAGTGTGAGTTTTGAGAACGATCTTTGCCAGAACTCTCCTTTCCTTCATCACATTTTATAGCACAGAGCTTATTCTAATATTACCACACTAGGGTCTTCCTGCAGGTAATTAGCAGACTGCGTTAAAGGCTCTCATTCTGGATCTCACCAGGGACAAGTGCTGAAAATTCCTTCTTAAATCAGTTAAGAGTGGCTGGAAAACATAAAAGCCTCCATGTAATAACTTAAGAATATTTTGACCAAAAAAACCCTCAAATACATAGAAGTAATAGGTAATTTATGAAAAATGACACATCTTCTGGTTGAATGTAGCTCAGTAAATACACTATTTGGTGTATATCTTATAAGACTTAAAAATAATGACTCAAAGATGTATATAATAATACACTCCACATGATATATACCTAGAGTGAGATCTGTTACCTATTCTTACCCTGGAGATGAGGCAATGCGAACCACCTTTACTCATCACCTCTTTGTAATTAACTGTCATCCTCAACTGGGACGAGTTGATCCTTCCCTAGCACTGTTCTTATTGCAATAATTATGACCACTTCACTGGTGGTTGTTTCATTAAAGAGATGGCTAAACGGTCGCATGGAACTTTGGGAGTTGAAAAAGTCTCATATTAACTGGGGACTTAAGATGTGATTATTGTTAGCACAACATAAAGGTGACTTTCCTTATACATACACGAAAACTTAACCCCTGCCAACAAACTATGCCATTTTTTGGTCTTAAAACTATAAAACAGACAGTGTTAGAGTCCTCTGAACTTCTGCCATACATTTAGAATGCTCAATGTCCTCACCCCAAATTTTAAAAAAAGTAAAAAGAGATCATGACTGCAAGACTCTATTCATGGGTTAATAGTACTTATGAGTGGCAAGGCTTGCTAGAATCCAGGGTGTCAGCATTACAAGATCAAGTATTAAAAGTGGTCAGATTGGGAGCGACTGCACATACATCGAAGATTCTATATAGAACGAGATCTCTCAAAATAACTAAAGCAAATGATTCAGTTGTCAGTTTACATAGGGCCCTACACTAAGACTTTTTTCTAATCCTGTTACTTCATGAAATACATAATTTAAAAATTCTGCAACTTAGATGAAATGCATACTCTATCTCCCCCACATGGTTTATCTATACCTAACGAGGTAATTGTTACAGGCTGTGTAGAAAACTGTAGCTCTTGAGGGATCTCTTCTACTAACCAAGTAGCTTCATTTGTATATATTGGTGGAATAAAGTAATAGTTTAGCAATGAAGTGACTGACCTGGAATTTATCATGAAATCAGCTACACTTGCAATTGATCTGTCCACTTTTGCTATTACTCTCTCTGAGTCTCATTCATCCTGCCAGGTGTCATTATTTCTGTTTTTACAAACAGCAAAAGTAAGGTTCATTCAGTAAGTTCTAAATAGGTAATAAAATCTCTATCTCATAGGATAATTGTTACAATTCCATGATGAGGGGATGTACATAAAGTCACTGGTATCTTCACTTATCTTTTCAACAAAGTATTTAAGAGCACATTCTTTACGTCAGGAATTCTGCCAAGTTCAAATACATAAACAGTATCAATACTGTCTCTGCTATCATAGTTTACAAGCCAAGACATGCCTAGCATGTAGGATGTAATACATGTATGTATAAAATATGCTAATTACAGACTCACAACCTTTTGTCACAATTCTGTAATGTTTATGCTGTATAAATTAAAAGGTTTTTTTTTTTCAATAAATTTGGGAAAATTTGGCAGAGAAAAATTGACATGAGGATACCTACAATCTTTCTTTTCCCTAACTTTCTCTGCATATTCATAACATTTATGGCAGAAATACTAATATATTTGTTTGTGAGATGCTTTCTCAGACCCTGTTGTGTCATGCAAAACTAGAATATACACTCCATCATGTGTCCCAAATTTGAGAAGTTCTGAATTCTGGACCACATATGGTCGAAGATTTCAGATAAGGCTTACAGATGTGGACTAAAACCCTAGTTCAGTTGTTCTTCCCCCATCCTATATGGTTTTGGTAGAAATAATGAGCAAATATTCTCAGTTACCTGACCCTGGCCATGATTTAGGCTACGTGGGCATGGGCAGTCATGCAAGCTTATCCCTTTGTTCTTAGTGGCTGATTTAAGGATGGACATATGATCCAAAGAGGAATAAAATGTTCTCATGCGAAGGGGGATCTGGAGCTGGAAGACAGTTTTTGGACTCTATGCTTTAAGAAGAGAGGCTTAGAGCTGCTGATGGCAGCATTTCATAACAGATAGCAAGGACCTATATGAGAAGTAAGCTAACACACAAGAGAAGCATAGTTAAGAAATAGGAGAGCAGAGAAGCCTTGACATCTGACCCCATGGATCCAGGTATGTATGAATCTTTGAACTTCCCCGTTCTCTGGACCTATTTAAAAAGGAGATTGAAAATGTGTTTTCAGGGCACCTGGGTGGTTCAACAGGTTAAAGCCTCCGCCTTCGGCTCAGGCCATGATCTCAGGGTCCTGGGATAGAGGCCCGCATCGGGCTCTCTGCTCGGCGGGGAGCCCGCTTCCTCCTCTCTCTCTGCCTGCCTCTCTGCCTACTGTGATCTCTCTCTCTATGTCAAATAAACAGATAAATAAATCTCTTAAAAAAAGAAAAAAAAGAAAATGTGTTTTCAACAAAAATGCTAATTAACCTTTATCCAAGCTTTGACAATAACTATGAGTTAATGGTAGCACTTTGGCCTTAATTTTAGAGCATTATTGGCCTTTACTAATGATCTCTCACAAATACATGAGGACTTAATGTCCTATATTTAATACTTTGAAGCCCAGTTTTGCTAATCCCATCTGAAACTACCTTTGATCAAGATAAGAAAAACTAAATTATCAGCTGAAATGACATATCATTTTTAACAACATAACTACTTTAAATCTCCACTAGGAAATATCTTTCAATTCTGAAAATAAGTGACTAGATATGCTTGTGATTATTGTCAATCATGGCCTCTTTGCCTCAATAGTTTATTTGTAAAACCCAACACCATATACAAATTCTATCCATTCAGTTAATATCACTACCTAATCACACAAACTGCCAAATAAATGAAAATATTTTAAAAATAGTATTTAAAGCATAAACAAGAGTTAAAATTAAATGCAGTGTAAAATTTTCTTTAAGGAGACTTTTTTTTTCCCTATCAGATTTTCAGTTAGTAGTCACTCTTAAAACTGAAACACCAAATGCTAAGTATGTGAAACACATAGCACACAATAAAGATTACCTTATCTCCCAGCTAATTTCTACCACAAAGTAACACGTTAGTAAATGTCCATTCATTCGTCTTTCATTCAACAATGTCAATTCAGTTGAATTAAACGTGTATTGAGCGGCTTTCATAAGCAATTAATTGGACTCTGTGTAAAACACTGTAGATGATACGGACATGAACAAGGTAAGCAGCATGGTACTCAAGGAAAAGAACTTCCTAGAAGGGAGCTAAGGCCCATATACAAATGACAGCAATAGAAGACAGGATAAAACTACAAAAGATGTACCACAAAGTACAATTTGCACACAGAAGAGAGAGAGAGATTTAAGGTTGTTTTTAGCGAGAAGTGAGGACTCAATAGATAAAGACATATTTGATTTAGTCCTCCGACTAGTTCAAGAGATTGAGACAATGAGGGTTTTCCAGTAAAGGGAGCCATGGAATGCAATTTCAAATTAGATTACATTTTATCACGTTCCTCAGATATGGGGTACTAGACTAGGTAGGACTTTTTACATTTGTCATTTTAAGTGGCATTGGTTTTCATGTACAGAACAGATGCTATTTGTTTTCTTTGTTCCCAGGAGTAAACTGAAGATTAGGGATGCAAGCTCTAGGGATAAGGATTAGCAAAGCAGGTCCAAGAACCAAAATCCACAGACTGTGGCATCAAGGCATTTTTCTCCAGATTTTCTCAGCAATGCTACTAATTTTCCATTATTTCTATTTGGTCTCAGCTTCCCTCTACTTGGAGGACATTTCAGCTCTTCCACAGAAAGCCTATGAGTGGTAACTTTGGTCATTGTCTAAGGTAGTTCTTTGTTTTCTTACTCTGGAAGCAGAGGTTAGCTAGGCATTGGTTTGTGAATTAAAAGTAGTTTCTCTGGGGCGCCTGGGTGGCTCAGTTGGTTAAGCAACTGCCTTCGGCTCAGGTCATGATCCTGGAGACCTGGGATGGAGCCCCACATCGGGCACCCTGCTCGGCAGGAAGCCTGCTTCTCCCTCTCTCACTCCCCCTGCTTGTGTTCCCTCTCTGTCTGTGTTTCTCTCTGTCAAATAAATAAAATCTTTTTAAAAAAAAAAAGTAGTTTCTCTCTTAAAAAAAAAAAAGGCAAGATTATTTTTCCTTAGTCCTTTGTAGACAGTCTTCTGGCATCGATTTTGAGGACAAGAGGTGTGTTCATTCAATTTTTCTGTTTTATGATAATCTCTTGTTTCTTCATAGTGACATTTAAGAATTTCTTGTGTCTGCTGTGGTTTCACTATGATGTATACAGATATAGATTTGTTTTTTATTCACACTGCTCAGCACTGGTCGATTTCTCTGTTCTTAGTACTCAATGGTCTACTCAATTCTAAAAAACTCTCTTCTCATCTGTTTGAACATTGTCCTTATTCTAATTTTTCTTCTGGAATGCCTTAAGATCTATCTTTATCATTCTATTTTCCATCTTCACTTCTTTTTCCTTATTTTTCTTTTCCTTTTCAGAAGTAATTTTCATAATTCAGTGTTCCAGATTATTCTCTCTGGCTGAATCTTATCTGCTATTTAACCCATCCAGGAAGGTTTTAATTTCAATGCTTATAATGCTTGCCATTTTATTTCTCAAAGTTGTAACTGTATGTTTCTAATTCTCCTTTCACAGGGTAGTGGCTCTTCCTGAGTCCAAGCTATTTATACTGTTTGCAGTTCATGTTCCTCTCCAGTTACAAAATCCACATCTCTTGAACTTAAGTGGGCATTCAGACTGCAACCCTGCCCTGCTTTGGCCTACATTCAGTTTTCCTCCCTTTCTACTCTGTTAATTTCTCAAATTAAGGGCTTATTATAAACTCTGGCTATGAGTTTATAATCATCAACTTACCAAATTTATAGCCTGAAAATTTTCTTTTTTTTCTCTTGATCTTGGCTAGGCGTTTAAATAGTTGTTATATTCTACTCAGTATTTGTATATTTGTAGAGGGAAGGTAGGAGGGTAGGAGGGGTACTCCATGAGGCTTGCCAAAACTAAAAGATCCAGTGATAAGTAACTCTGACAACTGTGTTCGCTACATTCTTTACATTCTAGTTACTCTTCAACCTTAATATATTTAGTAAACAATACCCGTGATCCGTGAGCCAGGAGTAATCAGTGGACCACAAGAGCACACACTGAGAAAAGTACCAGAAGTCAGTCCCATGAGATGGCTTAAGATGATAAAGGAAATAACTGAGCATATTAGAAGAAAGAGTAGAAAGAGGCTAGATCATATGCTAAATATTTCATATGCATTATCACATATAATACCCCAACGGCCCACAGCCCACTCCTTTAGAAAACTGGAGTTCAGAAACATCACACAAAATTGTACACTAATTGAACTCAGCCAAGAATTGAACCTAGGTCTCTCAGTTTCAAAAGGCCACACTCGCTTATTGAAAGAAATTTAGTACTTGTTCTTAGATGGCAAAAGTTTGACATCATCGAAGCCAGAATCGAGGAAGACTAACTCCAGGAGCAAAGGCAGATTTCTCATATAGCCAATGAAGTTTAGACATCAGGGTCCCTCAACTAGATGGGACTCCCAGAGTTTCTGGTATTGTAAGCATTCTGGGTATGGAGGGAAAGCTAAAACTCAGGAAGTATTTATATGGAAGTGTGAAAATTGTCTCAAGAGATGTCAGAGAAAAAGGGTTTGAATCTTCATGACTTCTGTTTTTGAAAATTTTCTGTGTATGGTATCTTTTCTAATTAGAAATAAATATTCATCCTTCTACTTAATTTTTTTGCTCATAATTTTGTATTACTTTTCTTTTAATGAAAAGCACAACTTCTATAACTTTCAGGCACAAATCCTAGTTCTGCCCCTGCCTAGGAATAGAGGGTAGGGAGGAAGTGTAAGATGAAAATAGAGAGATGAGTTAGGAGTCTGTAAGAGTATAGAGCTATGATGTATGAAGGGCTAGATCTAAAATGGTAGCCAATAAAAGTCAAAATTATTGGACTGATTTGGGAATCACAACAAAGAAAGAATAAATGGAATTCAATGAGTGGTAAGATGCAAGCCATAAGTGTAAGGAACAGTCCAGTCTCATTCCAGGTTGATGAACACTGCTGTAATTGACAATTAGTGGCACTATTACCAGAAAGAGGCAAGGCAAGAGGAACTTACTGGTGATTTGGTAGATGAGGTGAAAGACCAATGAAGAGGAGAAATGACGGAAAATACAAAGAGTTCCTTGCAGACAGAACAATACATTTGTCCAGCATCTGGCTGACATTTGGAATGAAATAAAAAAGCACGCTGGGATTCTACAATGAGAGTTGCTTACACAGAACAGACCTCTACAGTTGCAGATAGGGGAAGATGCTGCACATGGCCAAGCCCAGGATCTTAGCAAGTGGCTCAAAAGCAAGAAAAGGTAAATAAGGAGGGAGAACAACAAGAGCCTCAAGAAAATGGAGGTGATTTCATTGAGGATTCAATATTTGGGTCTGGTACAAAGGCAGTCTTGTGATCTTTTAAAGAACCAATTCAGTAGGATTGTGAGAACCAGAGTCTGGGTGTAGGACCACTGGGGAGTTGGTGGTGATCTGTGAGTATAACACTGGCAGATATTTGAAAAATTTTAGATGACTGTCAAACTTTTTAATATTGCTTGTACATACTCTTTGATAACTACAACTAAGTCTCATCCATGTTAATAATGGTCAAAGTGAAGTAGAGATGTAGATCTTGAAACTGAGAAAGTAAAAGAATGGTGAATCCAAAAGGGCAGATAGCAAAACTATTAAGGGCAAATACGGGGATGTAATTAAAAAGAAAGAGTATGAATAAAGAACTCAGAAGATGGCATGAAAGTATCCCAGAGGATGGCAGAGGATATTTATAATAAAGAGACCAAAAGTTGATACAAGTAGTAGGTGGGGAGTTCAAACAAAATGTGTTTGCTAATTAGCATCAATTAAGTTAATTGGTCACAAAGACAGAAACCTACACACTTGTGTGAATAAGAATGTGAATAATGGCCGCACAGGTTATTAAAGAATTTTTAATTATCAATTGTATGAAGGGGTGGGTATATCTCTAATCAATGTTTGAGTTTAAAGAAGCAGTTTAATTCATTTTTTAATATTTCCATTTGCTAAAGACGAATATCAAGTGTCACTGTCACTTTTGAAATGCTCATAACAGGGAAGTTTTAAATTGAAAACAAATTCCGATCTCTTTACTTTCATCTGTATTAGACAAATAATGTAATTAGTGAAATTCCCTAAAAAAAATGCACTATTTCCTAAACATTACTTCTTTTCTGATCAGAGAGTCATAAGCTCAGAAGATGAGATATCAAAATAGCTGAGGAGGGTACTATAGGATGTAATTAAAAAAAATACTATAACAAAGAACTTCTATTATGGTGTTAAAATATAGTGTTTCCATAACTAGACTTATTAATTTTAATTTATATCTCACTTTTCCCCTAAAATAGATATCAGAGCTGCCAAAGAAATATACACTCTAAGACCAATTAAACAAAAAGATAACAAGGACTTCAGATAAACTTTGGCTTGCTGGCAGGGAGGCCCAAAAGTAAACAAATTTAATTTCATTCTCCTAGTAGAGAGAAAACAAATGCATTCTCTTACCAGAGGAAAAGCACTTTTTTCCTTGTATGACATTCTAAAAGAAGTTTCTGAAATAAGGTAATTTACTATGGACATTTAGCAGCCTCATGGACAACATTCTTAGCAAAATATTACAAAAATGTCATAGACCTATTTCTTCAAACAGTCAATCACATGATATTTAAAAAGTAAGTAAACAGGTAATTTTCAAGATGCTGAATTTACTGAATTCAAATATCTAGGCTACCTAACCTATCTTGGTAGAGTGGCACAATTTGAGATACAGGAGGAATCATGGGCTGCAAGTGTCTTAAAATTACTCCCCTAAATATCCTTTGAGTTTTATAAAAAATACATGCAAACATATGCAGCAGGATGAACAGTCTCTAACAATACAGGCTCAGAACACAAAAAGAGAAAACACACCACGTAACAGAGACTATACTTAAGCATGGACCAATCCCACTTTGTTCATGAAGTTTTGCTTTTATGATCTTATCTATTATATGTATTCTTTAAGATCAGGACATCTTGAAGAAACACATTTTTTTTCTAGAACAATCAACAGATATTCTTTAGAAAACTAGTTAAGTAATTTGAGAGTCAAAACTGTGCAATGGAATCAGTAACAATTGGATGTATTTATTACATGATTAATTTCATGGCTGCTTAACTCATTCACTGAGTTCCAAAAATTTAATGAAAACTAAAACAGGACTCTGGATCAAACTTAGGAGATTTTTCATAAAACATGCCCTTTGATATTCAATACTGAGTATTTTTTTATTTCAAAGAATTGGTAACAGTGAGTTGGTGAAAGTATATAGAAAAGAATCATAACATAGAATAGTATAGTTATATAACTATAATATTAAACTATACTAATATAGTTATAGTACTTAGCCCATTACAGAGACTATTTGGAGTGGTGGCATGAAATTTTGGCTACTGCAATCAAGATGTATGGGATCTTGATAATTCTAGTGATATAAATATGCTTAAATATCTACTCTAATATTTGTATGCATTCAGTGAAGTCAAAAGTATTTATGTTGACATGTAAATTCTTAAGGGATAATTATTATTAACTATGCACAAATTTTGTATTAATGACAGTGGGAAATTAATAAACATGAATGCCAATATTCTCAAGTAATATATGTTGTGATAAACCACTTCTATGGGATTGCCTCTTTGAATTTCTTAAAGTTAACACAAAACATAATTCAATATTTTGTGTTTCACTCTACTTAAGGAGTCTTCCGGTTTAGATAGCCCAAATAACTGGAAGAGATATGCTCATTGAATGATGCTTTCATTTTATAAAATGGAATCTCCTACCAAATAATTCTACACTTCTCCAAACCTATAATGGGGCACCTGACTGGCTCAGTTGGTTAAGCATTTGCCTTGGGCTTGGTTCATGATCCCAGGGTCCTGGGATTGAGCCCTACATCTGGCTCCTTGCTCAGTGGAGAGCCTGCTTCTCCTTCTGACTCCCTCTCCTCCTGCTTATGCTGTTTCTCTGTCAAATAAATGAAATAAATAAAAATAAAACAATCCTACACTTAACAAGTTCACCTTACGTATATATCAAAAGACTCTTGTTCATTTGTTGACCTGTTAAGTATTGCAGAATAATTTGCATGTAAAAACAACTATATGCTTAAAATGAGACCTTTTGCCCCATGTCTACCTACACAAAACATAACAGAAGAAACATTTTCTTATTTAATGCTGTTTCAATTTTAAAAACTATGGATATTAGATCAAATTTTTAAAAATGAAGACAAAAATATTCACATAAAATATTTAGTTGTAATAACTATATGCCTTAGTCATACATTTTCCTATCTGTTCTAGATATGGATAAGTATGCAAAATGACACATAATCCTCCCCATACCCAGCAATGAAGGAATACATTAAAAAAAAAATCAAGATTCTAAGTGTCAACTGAATGGTAGATTTGTTATTTACGGAATATTCCTGATAAAATATAAAAAAAATTAACCTATGATAAAAATTTTCATTCATGTTGTTCACTTAACATTTAATTATATTAGGCCTTATATTATTATTTAAGTATTTCACTTCCCATAACTTGTCACCTCAATGAATCATAAAATCAGGGAACATGTTATATTTTCCTAAATAACTGGTTAGAAATCTCGAACAGTTCTGCTTATTACTTTGTATGATGGTATGTACATAGCTGAATAAATGAACAAATGAATGAATAAAAAATAAAAGTAAAGTAAAATATAATTTTTTACAGTATATTTCTTTGTGATCAGTTTGTAAACCTCCTTGAATTTGAATTAATCAACTTTTGTTCTTCCCTATGCATAGTGCAGGGTGTATAACAAATAGACGCCCATGTTAAAGCAAATAAATACAATAAAAAGAGAAACCTAGGAAAGTTTCAAATATGCCTTAGAGAAATAAGAATTTCACATGACAATGATTTTTCTTATGAAGAATGATTAATGGAAAATAAGAAATTTTACCAAAGAATCTCTAAATAATATTACAAGATTAGTGAAAAAATAGAAATGCCAGATGCTGGTAAAATAAAAACCCTGACATATGATATCACCTTTATTGTTACCGAAAAAGAAAAGTATATATTGTACATTGTATTCTGAATGGGACATATTTAGGTTCAAATACAATTTTATAATAGCTGCCAAGTGGTTCTGAACCAAATGTCAATGTCAAGACTCTAGGCGTTTATACCTGTTTAGATCCACTTTCTCTCTGTCATTTCTCTTCTACTGAGTAGGTAATAATAATTTTTAAATAATTCAGTAATGGGAGAAATAGCTTTATTTTCCTCAAGCAAACTCTCCTCTCTTATACCTCTACTGTCATAATTTAGTTTGATCAGGCAGAGCAATGCCATTTGATTTTAAAATGACTTATGCACTACTTATTGCATTATAAATGACTTATGCACTACAATATAGTTATTTTTTTTAAGATTTTATTTATTTGACAGAGAGAAACACAGAGAGGGAACACAAGCAAGGGGAGTGAGAGAGGGAGAAGCAGGCTTCCCGCCGAGCAGGGAGCCCGATGTGGTACTCAATCCCGGGTCTCCAGGATCATGCCCTGAGCTGAAGGCAGTCGCTTAACCAACTGAGCCACCCAGACACCCATAACTTCAATATAGTTATTATTCTGAGAAGTAAACAAGTACTTAAATGGGGTATTCTGTGATTGCTTAATACAAACATTTTGGGAAGCTTTCATCAGATAGATTCAATAATATTTGAAAATATTTTTACAGTTAAGATTTATCGAGTGGTTACTATGTGTCAGAAATGGTTTGCAGGGCTTTCCAAGTGACAACTTATATCATTCTCAGAACTTAATGAATGAGGAGAGATGTCTGAGTACAGGTCGTTGAAGTAATTTGCCAGTCACAGAGCTACAAGTTGGTGGATTCAGAACTCCGAAACAGGCTCTCTGGGGACTGAACCTTGTGCTTGGTACTATCTAGACAGACTGCCTCTCTATAAAGTCATACTGTTTTAAAGAATATCAAAGAGGGACACCTAGGTGGCTCAGTCAGCTAAGCATCAGGCTCCTGATTTAGGTTCAGGTCATGATCTCAGGATCATGAGCTTGAGCCCGATGTTGGGCTCCACACTGGGTGTGGAGCCTGCTTAAGATTCTCTCTCTCCTTCCCCCTGTGCCCCTCTCTACTCCTCTCTTTTTCTCTCAAAAAGAAAAAAAATATATTTAAGGTATTTTTAGAAGCCAGTGAAGAATTGATAGTAGATATTGGATGTATTGCTTTTGTTATTTCATTTAGATCTGAGAACCTATTTCTCCTATACATCTCTGAAACCTCTCCTTATTTCACCAACACTACCCCGTTACAATCAATACGTGACAGGCTCTGATCACAAACACCAGCAGTCCTGTCTTTTTGATGGAGCCAAGAGAGGGGGAAAAGAATGGCTTCAGAAAATTTCTAATACATTTCGGCTCCCATACATAACACACGAAAATAAAAAGAAATACATTGTAAACACATACACTATTCCTAGGAATAGCAATTAGAGCGAGGTGAAATAGAATAAAGTTCAAAAACCATTGATATCTGATTTCCACCCATAAATAATCCAATGTCAATATAATCTCATCCATCTATAAAGCCCGGATGAATAGAAAAGCTCATGTTACCATCCACAAGCACACAAATACACTGATTACAACAAAGCCTTCTTTTTCACATGAGGATTTCCATTCCCTGACTTACTCTCCAGGCTTCCTACTTATTAACCAGTGGTATGAAAACAGTATTATTTAGGTGGATCCATCCATTTCCTTTGTTCCTGAGAAAGCCATTCTCCCTTGTGATCTAAAGCTGTGATCAGTTGAAGACATGGTTAGACTTCTATCTGCTTTAGTAGTGACAGAAAACAAACACGAATGAGATGCTGGTTCTCATTGGTTTTTAACTCAGATCCCCCTCATTTCCTGTGACATGGTACCATGTGTGCCTGTGAGCGCTGGTCTCATCAGATATTCCTTATTGAATAACAAAGGGGATAAATACTTCAGGAAGATGAAAAGGAGAAGGGGAAAAAAACAAACAAGCAAACAAAAACCCCTTGGACCTGACATTATGGAAAAAATAAAAAAGACACTAAGATGAAAAAAAAAATAGTGTCATGGTTTACATGTGGGATTTTGATGGAATCTAGGGCTGTGTTTTAATTCAAAACTCACCATCTCAAAACCACTTCTTTTCATCCGCCTGCAGGACTTGAGGTAAGTACGTATACGTTTTCTGGCACGCTCTTGATACTCAGGGAATTGTCGCCTGCATGAGTCAATGATAGCCTGGATCTTTTCTTTGGGCTGCTTAGAGATTGGGACCATTCGGTCCAAGTTTTCATCTACAAACAGCCTGACAAACATCTGTTGGCAAGAGGGAGACAGAGGAGAAGGGTTTGGAGGACTGCTCTCTGCTGTTCCTAGCTTCCTGTCTTGATTACCGATAGGAAAATACTCTTTTCTGCTTTATGCACTGGAGAACTTTGCAATGGAAAGCCAGAAATTTTAAGCAAACACCTTTTAAGGCTTTCTAAATGGCTGGATAAAAAAAAAGAGAGAGAAGAAGGAGAGAGAGGCAGACAGACAGACAGACAGACAGAAAAGTATAGACTATCATGTAGGAAAAAAATCAGGAAATAACAGTAGACTGTGACAATTAGGCACCCCATAAAATTCTCCATTAATGATAAATGCGATTGCTACATTGCTAGGCTGCACAGTGCGCTAATCTCTGAAAACAATGGACTCCTTTGTCATGCATAATTAGCTAAGCCGGCAAGGCGAGAGAAGTAACTGATGACAGGCATACTCTTCCGTGGAATAAGCTGAGGCCCCCTCATCCACTAGGTAAACATGCATACTCACACAACACAAATCCAGTTTTCAGCTCACATTTGGCTTTAAATTTCTAAACAAAACACAGCAATTCTGGTGTCTGGTTGGCAAAGAGTGTTTCATGTACTTTTTAAATCCTTCTGTAAATTAAACAGACATGTCTCTAGAATATCCACATTTACCACCAAGCAACAACATGAAAGTGAAGCGGTAATAAGTAAGCCACACGGGGAGGGTGGCCAGACTCACATTGAAGGCTTTCAGCCGCTCGGCCTCAACGCCATCCGTCTCGTTCACTTTCTCAGAATCGTCGTGGTCGTCGTGGTCATCTTCGTCCTCATCTCCCCTGTTCAGAGACAGGTCCTCGGCACCTCGGTCTACACTCTCATTTTTGCCAGAGTCATAGCTTGAGTAGCTATGTGCAGGAGACTGAAAAGAAAGGGGTAAATTGCAGCTTTTAAATTTATCGCAGAGCATGTGAATTCCATTTTTAATTTCAACAATTTCTCAAAAATCTTGCTGAAAGAAGTTAATCCCAGAGTCATGGCTAATTTATTTTGAATCAAAATTAATGAAGATTAGATGAAAATTCCATCTCCCCAGTCACACCGGTTACATTACAAGGCTTAGTAGCTTCATGGAATATTCCTGTCACTGCAGAAAGTTCTATCAGATGCAGCTTTTCAAGAGCAAAGATAGTTTCCACTCAATATACCATATGCTCAAAAGGAAAGAAAGAATGAAAAACCAACCTGTAAGCACCTTTGTGAGTCACTGAGTCATGTATTCTTAGAAACAGAAATGACCTCAGAGCTTAGTCAATCTAACCAAACTGAGGGGGGGATATGTTTGATTGATTTACCCAACAAGGACTACACAAAATACTGATACGAGGGGGTGCTAATTATAAGGCAAAGTCTTGAAAATCAGTTTTTAAATTGTTTGTGAGTCTTAGGATGGAATCAAATTTTGGTCTAGAGAAAAGGAAGCAGGCTTCCTCTGAATCACGTTAAGCTTAACGCTTTCTAATGCTTAATGGAAGATGAATGCCAACCGACACAGTTCTCACAAAGTTCGATAATGGTGTTCAAGATCAGCCATGGGTACTGCTGTGGTATCTCCTACTTCTTTGTCCATATAGAACCTTTTCCTTTCAGGAATAGCTTCTACTCCTCCCGGTGAGGGTGCCAATCCCAGGGCAGCAACCTTCTCTGCCCCAGCTGTGCCTCAACTTTACCCCTGGATAACTGGAGTCAAGTTGCATCTAGCAAGGCTAAGCAGAATAGACTCCTAAGAGCATCATCTGAGATTCTAGATTGAACTGTGCCTGAAATTAACCCATCAGCTCTGTGATACCATACATCTTTGTCATCCCATCATCCTTCATTTTTTTCTTTGCTTAAATCTGAGTTTTAGTCCTTGCAATGGAATCTGGAGTAGTGCAGAAATCAATCCTGATAAGGTCAGATTAACAACCCAAATTTCACAAATGGGAACTTAGATACATAGCTGAGCTATGTATATCTCTAAATCTCTCTAAACAGCAGCCACATCCTCCAATCAAAAAAAGTAAAATGCTTTTGAAAGAACCTCACAATGGGAATTTTAAATCAGCAGTGTTCAAAAATGCCTGTGTGCAATAACATATGCAGTATGTTTTAAGGATCATATTATTATTATTGCATAATCAGAGGAAGAATAATAAAACTAGAATAGATCCCTGACATAGAAAAAGTTAAAATTAAAAAAAATTATTGTAATATTATAATATTTCAGATTATTAACAAGGTATATTTACCTAATATAAGGCAATTATTCCATAGGTTTGAAAAATATACCATGTATATATTTTTAATGCCAATGAACAACACTTAAAAATGTCACAATATACTTATCTGAATGCAAATATGCTGGGATAATATACTCTTTCTCCACGCCACGAGAAATACACAACCCAGCCATCTGCTATAAACAGAACCATTTGGAATGATGTCGGATTTATACCTCTAGCCCCTCTAGGTAAAGAAGACCCAGTCTAACAAATCCGAGAATATTCAGAATCTAAATCTAAAACATAATCGATTTTTCCTTCTACAATATAAACTGAAATTTTCTCAGCTGGAGTGTCATTTCCTGTCTCTCTCACTGTTGAAGATACAACTAGCTTTCAAGGCCAATCCCAGTAAATTCAATTTCCACCAAGATCCCCTCTTCTATATCCATCTACTTTAATGTTTCTCTAAACTGTGAACTCTTAATATACTAGGGCATTTGACACAGAATTAAACACTATCATTGCTCTCTACTTATGTTAATTTGCATTTTCTTTCAAGCTAGACTGAGATAGGAATCAACACATGACCTCTACATCTTCTCTCAGCAACAAGGAAATGTTCTCTACAGAAATAGCATCTAAGACTGTTAGCAGTGTTGCATATTCTACAAAACTATTTGGTCTTAAAAAAATGGGGGAATGAAGCCAAGTCACAGATTGGGAGAAAATATTTACAAAAGGCACATCTGACAAAGAACTGTTAGCCAAAATACACAAAGAGCACTAAAAACTGAATTAAGAAAGCAAAGAACCTGATTAAAATATGAGCCCCAGATCTTATGAGATACTTTACCGAAGGAGATAAACAGATGGCAAACAGACATATTAAAAGAAGTCCCTAGACATCGGGGAAATGCAAATTAAAACAGTGAGATGCCACAATACACCTATTAGAATGGCCAAAATCTGGATCATCAACATCAATGTCAGATGTTGGTAAGGACTTGGAGACGCAGGAACTCATTCACTGATAAGGGGAATGCAGAATGGTACAACCACTTTGGAAGACAGTTTGGCTTTCTCGTACAAAACTAAACATTATCTTACCATATGATAAGACCAATAGTCTTGCTCCTTAGTATCTACCCAAGGAGTTAAAAACATGTCTACACAAAAAAACTGCACAGGGATGTTTATAGCAGCTTTATTCAGAATTGCTAAAACAAAAGCAATCAAGATGTGTTTTGGTAGGCGAATGGATGCAAAAACTGTGGTACCTCCAGATAATGGAATATCATTCAACATTAAAAAGATATCAGCTAATTGAGAGAGGAAAGAATGCCAAATACCTGTTACCAAGTGAAAGCAGCCAATCCAGAAAGACTACATATGGTATGATTTGAGCTATAAAACATTCCAGAAAAAGAAGCATGAACCGTTGAAAGATCATTGGTTGCCAGGGGTTGTGGGGGGTGGGGGATGAACAGGTGGAGCACAAAGGATTTCTAGGGCTCTGAAAATACTCTATATGATACTGTAATGTAGATTCATGTCAGCCTGTATTTGTACAAATCCACAGAATGTACGACACCATGACTCCTAATATAAACCACAGACTTTGGGTATTTATAGTTTGTCAGTGTAGGTTCATCAATTAGAACAAACATACCACTCTGGTAAGTGATGTTGATAATGGGGAGGCTATCCATGAACAGGGGCAGGGGGTGTATGGAAATCTCTGCATCTTCTTCTCAATTTTGTTGTGAACATAAAACTGCTCTAAAAAATAAAGTCCTTTTTAAAAAATGGGGAATATGGGTATTGGAATTATAATATAGAATCAAGCCATAAAAATTACTATAACCTTTTAACAACCCACATAAAATATTTGCAGTCTCTACCCCATAAATCTACCTTACTTTATTAAGAACTTTTACTGACCATACTCTAAGAAGCCTTCATTTTGGAAGCAATTATTTTCATATTCCAGCTATAAATAAAAAAAACCCAGATTAAATCTTTTTTTAAAGTTTTTTTTATTTGACAGAGACAAGGAGAGAGAAGGAGAGAGAAGGAGAGAGAGAGAGAGAGAGAGAGAGAGAGAGAGAGAGAGAACAAACAAGAGGGAGGCAGAGAGAAGGAGAAGCAAGCTCCCTACCAAGCAGGGAGTCTGATGTGGGGCTCCATCCTAGGATCCCGAGATCACAACCTGAGCAAAAGGCAGATGCTTAACTAAGTCACCCAGGCACCCCCAAATCAAATCTTAAAAAAAAACCCAAAATGTTGAGGTGCCTGGGTGCCTCAGTCTGCTAAGCATCTGTCTTATGCTCAGGTCATGATCTCAGGGTCCTGGGACCAAGAGTTGACGCTTAACCAACTAAGCCACCCAGGTGCTCTTGTAATGAAACTTCTATTTTTAACTTTTTGAGGAACATCCATACTGTTTTCCATAATGGCTACACCAATTTACTTTTCCACCAACAGTGCACAAGTGTTCCCTTTTCTCCACATCCTAGCCAACACTTGTTATACTTTCTCTTTTTGATAGTAGCCATTCTAACAGGTATGAAGTGATACCTCACTGTAATTTTGATTTGAAATTTCCCTGATAATTAGTGATGCTGAGCATCTTTTCAGGTATCTATTGGCCATATGCATACCTTCTTTGGAAAAATGTCTATTCAGATCCCTTGCCCATTTTTAAATTGGACTGGTTGGTTTTTTGGCATTGAGTTGTAGGAGTTCTTATATATTTTGGATCTTAATCTCTAATTGAATATAGCATTTGCAAGTATGTTCTCCTGTTTGTTGGTTTCCTTTTTAGCTTGATGTAGTCCCATTTGTTTACTTTTGCTTTTGCTGCTTTTGCTTTTGATGTCAAATCTAAAAATCGTCACCAACACAGACATCAAGGAAATTACTACCTATATTTCCTTTCGAAGTTTTCTGGTTTCAGGTCTTACATTAAAGTCTCTTATCCGCTTAAGTTCGTTTAGGTCCATGGAGTTAGGTAGTGGTTTAGTTTCATTCTTTTGCACACAGTTGTCCAATCTTCCCAACATTGTTTATTGAAGACACTGTCTTTCCTCATGGTCTATTGGCTTTGTCATAAATTGACCATATATGCATGGGTTTATTTCTGGTCTTTCTATTCTGTTCCACTGATCACTGTGTCTGTTTTTATGCCAATACTATATACTTTTAATTACTCTAGTTTTGTAATACATACTGAAATCAGGGAGAACAATGCCTCCAGTTTTGTTTTTCTTTGTCAAGATTGCATTGGCTATTTGGGGTCTTTTGCGGTTTCATACAAGTTTTAGTATTATCTCTCTTACTTCTGTGAAAAATGCCATTTTTATGTGTCTAAATAAATTTAATTTGAAAAGACTGAATTGAATCTCTAGATTACTTTGGATCATAATATTATTTTTTCCAACCAGTCAACATGGACTATCTTTCCATTTGTTTGTGCCAGTTTTAATTTCTTTCATCAATGTCTTATACTTTTCAGTGCATAGGTCTTTCACTTCCTTGATTAAGCTTATTCCTAGGTATTTTATTCTTCTTAATGTAATTTTTAATGTGATAGTCTTCTTATTTTCTCTTTCTGATAGTTGCTATTAGTGTGTAGAAACAACAGTTTTTTAACTGAAGTACAGCTGAAGCACAATAGATCTCTGTATATTGATTTGGTATTTCGTGATTTTACTGAATTCAGTAAGCTTTTAAAAATATATTATTCATTACTGAATATATTGGACAATCTTAGAATCATTAAAAATATGAGCAGTCTAGAAGCAATGGTTTTCAAAGACTGCCTGCTATATCAACAGTAACTGCACCTCCTGGGAACTTATTATAAATATTGGCCCCCATCCAAGACCACCTGAATTAGACATCTTGAGGTTAGACCCAGCAATTTATGTTTTCATAAGCCCTCCAGGGTATTCTAATGGTCTCTCGAGTTTGAAAAACACTAGCCCAGAGCTAACTTCCATTTATAAGAAATAAGGCAGATAGAATAACAAGTTAAATGACACCAGAGAAAGCAAAGAGACAAATACATAATATGAGACATTATATAGGACAACTGACTTTGGTTCTGTAACAAGGAACATCAGAAAAATGAGGGACACACTAGAAGAGATTCAAAAGGCATAGAGGCATACTTTCTTTTATAGAATTCTACAGAAATTGTGGGGTTGTTTTGGGGGAGAGGGTTCAAACTGAAGGTTTGTGTCAACCCTGTGTCAAGCAAATCTATCAGCACCATTTTTTCAACAGTATTAAGCTCACTTTGTGTTTCTGTGTCACACTTAGTAATGCTTACATTATTTCAACCTTTTTCTTTATTATTATAATTGTTATGGTGACTTGTGATCAGTGATATCTGATGTTACCATTGTAATTGTTTTGGGGCATCACAAACCATGCCCATAAAAGAAGTGAACTTAATTAAGAAAGTGTGATCTGACTGCTCCACTGATCAGCAGTTCCCCCATCTCTGTCCTTCTCCTTAGGCCTTCCTTTTATCTACCATAACGACAAAATTGAAATCAGACCAATTAACAATCTTATGATGGCCTCTAACTGTCAAGTGAAAGAGTCACACGTCTCCCACTTTAAATCAAATCTGGAAATGATTAAGCTTAGTGAGGAAAGCATATCAAAAGTGGAGACAGGCCAAGCGTGAGACCTCTTGTGTCACCACATTGAGAATGCAAAGGAAAAGTTCTCGAAGGAAATTAAAAGTGCTATTCCAGTGAACACACAAATATTAAGAGAGTGAAATGATCGTATTGTTGATATGAAGATAGTTTTAGTGGTCTGTAGAGAAGATCAAACCAGCCACAACATTCTCTTTAAGCCAAAGCCTAATCTAGAGCAAGGCCCTAATTCTAAATAAGATTTAGACACATGAAAATTCCAATGGCACTGAAACTAGCAGAGAGTTGTTCATGAGATTTAAAGAAAGACGCTGTCTCCCTAACATCAAAGAGCAAGGTGAAGCAGCGAGTGTTGATGTAGATGCTGTAGCAAATTACCCAGATGATCTAGCTAAGATAATAAAGGCGGCTACACTAAATAACAAACTTTTAATGTAAGAAGTAACAGCCTTATATTGGAAGAAGATGCGATCTAGGATTTTCATAGCTAGAGAAAAGTCAATGCCTGGTTTCAAAACTTCAAATAGGCTGACTCTTTTGTTAGAAGTTAATGCAGCTGGTGACTTTAAGTTGAAGCCAACGCTCATTAACCGTTAGGAAAATCCTAGGGTCCGTAAGGATTATGCCAAATCCATTCTATCTTTGCTTTATAAATGGAAAAACAAAACCTTGAATATAGCACATTTGTTTATTACATGGTTGACTGAACATTTCAAACCTGATGTTGAGACCTACGGCTCAGAAAAAAAACAAAAGATTCATTTCAAAATATTACTGTTCATTGACAATGCACCTAGTCATTCCAAATCATGGAGAAGTACAAGGAGATCAATGGTTTTAGGCTTGCTAACACAACATCCACCCTGGAGCCCACAAATCAAGGAGTCATTTTGAATTTCAAGTCTTATTTAAGAAATAGATTTCAGGGGTGCCTGGGTGGCTCAGTTGGTTAAGCGACTGCCTTTGGCTCAGGTCATGATCCCGGAGACCTGGGATCGAGCCCCACATCAGGCTCCCTGCTTGGCGGGAAGCCTGCTTCTCCCTCTCTCACTCCCCCTGCTTGTGTGCCCTCTCTCGCTGTGTTTCTGTCAAATAAATAAAATCTTTAAAAAAAATAGATTTCATAAAGTTACAATTTACATACATAGTAATTCTTCTGAAGGATCCAAACAAAGGAAATTGAAAACCTGAAAAAAATTCCTAATTCTAGATGCCATTCAGAATATTCATGATTCATAGGAAAGGATTAAAATATCAACATTAACAACAGCATATAAGAAATTGTTTCCAGGGGTGCCTGGGTGGCTCAGTCAGTTAAGGATCCAACGCTTGATTTTAGCTCAGGTCATGATCCCAGGGTTGGGAGTCAAGTCCCACACTGGGCTCCATGCTCTAGACAGAGTCTGCTTGAGAGTCTCTCTCACTCTGCCCCTGCCCACCTCACCCTACTTGCATACTCTCTTTCTCACAAATAAATAAAATCAATAAAAAGAAAAAAAAGTTGATTGCAATCCTGATAAAGGACTTTAAGATGTTGAAAACTTCAGTGGAGGAAGATGTAGTAGAAATAACAAGAGAACTAGAATTAGAAGCAGAAACTAAAGATGTGACTGGATTGCTGTAATCTCATGAAACTTGAATGGATGAGGAGTTGCTTCTTATGGATGAGCAAAGAAAGTAGTTTCTTGGATGGAATCCACTCCTGGTGAAGACAATGTGAAGACTGTTGACATGACAACAAAGGATTTCGATTTTTACAAAAACCTAGTTGATAAAGCACTGTTGGGTTTGAGGATGGACTCTAATTTTGAAATAAGTTCTGTGAGTCAAATGCTATCAAACAGCCCCGAATGTGAGATAAATTGCTTGCAAAAGGAAGAGTCCATCAACTTGCAAACTTCACTGTTGTTTTATTTTAAGAAATTTCCACAGCCACCCCAACTTTAGCATCCACTACCCTGATTGGTCAGCAGCCACCAACACCAAAGCAAGACCCTTTACCTGCAAAAAAAAATTATGACTCACTAAAAGCTCAGATGATGGTTAGCATCTTTTAGCAATGAAGTGTTTTTGCATTAAAATATACACACTTTTTTAGATGTAATGCTATTGTACAATTAAGAGACTATGGTATATTATAAACATAACTTTTTTCTAATATTTTATTTATTTATTTATTAGAGAGAGAGAGAGAAAGAGAGAGAGAGAGCATGAGAGGGGAGAAGTTCTTCAGAGGGAGAAGCAGACTCCCCGCAGAGCTGGGACCCCCCCCCCCGATCCCGGGACTCTGGTTATCATGACCTGAGTCGAAGGCAGTCGCTCAACCAACTGAGCCACCCAGGTATCCCATAAACATAACTTTTATATACACTAGGAAAGCAAAACATTCATTTGATTCTAGTTTTATTGTGATAGTCACTTTATTGTGATGTTTATTTTATTGTGGTTTTCTGGAACTGAACCCACAATGTGTCTGGTTGTGCCTGTAATAAAATTAAATGTATTGACCTTAGTTGTATCATGATTCACACAAACTAAATACAAAATGTCAGTTTTGAAAAAAAAATTGGGAATTTTTGACTGTAGATGGGGGTATTACATTATAACATTGAATTCTTATTAATTTTGCTAGATGTAACACCTAACATTTGGCTAAGTGAATATTTATGTAAAACATGTTCATATTTTTTAGAGACATAAATTGAGGTGTACGAGATGAAATGACATGGATATTTGGGGTTTGCTTTAAAATACCACAGGAAAAAAGGAAAAATGTGAAAAAGTGTGGAAAGTCTTAATCACTGTTGAATTTGGCTAATAGATATTAGTAGCACTGTGTATTATTTCCTCCATTTTTCATTACATATTAAACTTACAAAATAAATTTTTAAATTTATAAGATTTATGATTAGTTTGGTGAGTTTCCGCCATTTCAGATATTTTACATAAAATCTTATTCAACATTTAAAGAATCATTCATCCATGTTTAGAGCAGAATTCTAGGCTCATAGGATAGATTTGATCCAAGTCTTTTGAGGCCTTAAAGTCATAAAATTGCAGATAGGGCTCAGTTACTCGAAAAATTAGATACAAAAGAGATTTAATAAGAAAAATCACAAATTATGAGATGACAAAAAGTTTATAAATGCTATGATCATCACAAAATACAGAAAAATAATATTTAAAAAATTATGTAACTCCCTGGCACTTCTTTATAGTACTGTTTTCACATTTCTTGGCTGCATGCTCTTTGATTGCTTCTTTATATGACAATTATATTGTATTATCATCTATTGAGAATTGAAAAATGATTCAGTCTTTAGCTTGTCTGATGGGGATGTGTCTTCTACTGTTGATAGCTTAGAAACTTTCCTTTGCTCTTCAAATTAATTATTGCTAATATCATGAAAATTGTTACATTATTTTCTGTTGAGGAAACCCTTAATCAAGTTCTTTTCATGTCTAACCTATGAGTTTTTAGGGCATTTCAAGTTTTCCTGTGAAGTGACTGACTGTCTTCATTAAAGCAGCATTTTATGAGATTATGTTTTCTTAATATTGGTATATTCTGTCAAATTCAATATAAATTTAAATCTTCTCCCAGTGTGTTAATATAATTCATTCCTCATCATTAGTTGTATTTTTCTTACTCCCCAATATTGCCTTTAGTAAGATCTGAAAATTTTTATTACAAGTCAGTTACTTCTCAGTGTCAGAACACCTATTGATGTCCCCACTCTTTCACTGTTTTTCATTTCCTATTAATATTTCATCTGAGTTTTCTTTGAATCATTTATTAAACATAAAGACAATAAAATGATACATTCTTCATATATTTCAAATTAGGCATTTGTAATTTCTCACTTGTTTTGTTAAAAAGATTTTTCCACATGGTAAATGAGATGTCATATTTCATAAGATATCTCTGTATTATTACTTACAACTGCATGCACTTCTGCAATTATGCATTTATGGATATTTATGGATAATTATGCAATCATCCATAATCCATGGATTAGTATTTGTTATTCATTTTACTGATTTACCATTGTGTAAATGCTTTCCAATGACTGAGGTTAATCTTAAACAGTTTTTGGATAAATAAGTCACAGTTGACATTTCATCTTGACATTATCTGATAATGAACCAAATTTAAAAATTACTTTGAAAATTATCAAATTTTAATTATTTCATTACCTTTCAGAGGTTATGGTGAAAAGGAATGATAATCTCTCACTTAATAATTTTAAAACAAACTATTTTGTTGGGCTCTTCAAAATAATACCAGTTTTCCAAGCCTGTTCTTCAAGATGTGTGTTGGTCAACACAGTCATTCTCTCAATTGGCATGCATTAGTATCATGAGGACAGCTTAGCAAGGAGGAATATCACAGACAAGAGGTTCCTCTGGAGGAGTAAGTGAATTAATCCCTATACTGGTCATCCCAAGCACTGGAGATCTCTACCAGGATAACAAACCCTTGTAATGACTGGCTTTGAAAATCAGTGGGGCCAAACTCTGGAAGCTTTAAAAATCAGGCTTACTTAACTCCAGGAGAACTGGAAGACTATAAGAAACTAAGATTCTGCTACTCCGATTGTAAAAGTTCAGCATGCTAGTTCACTCATTCCTAGACACAGCACAGTGGCAGCAGTTTGAAAAGCGCCTGGATTGTATACAAAGATTTATTGACGAACTTTAGGCATTTGTTGGAAAGGTAGGGAACTTTAGCAACTTTCTCCAGGAATGCAATACTGGAGATACCATTTCCCTTCCCATTTTTAGCCTAACTGGCAGATGCTAGTTGAAGGTAGCTTTAACGTTCTCCATCTACTTGGCTAGTACTGCTTGCCCTGTTTCCAGCCCACCCAACATGTCCACCTGGCAAGTGCACCTCCAAAGCAGCTCCTGCCCCACCACACTTGGCAGGCAGCCGCAGTGAGGACCACAGTCCTCCCAAAGCCACTATTCTCATGCCACACCCAGCAGGTAGTCCTGGCCAGGCCTGAAGCACCTCCAAAGTAACTCCGGCTCCAGACATAGGGAGAGGGGGCAGGCAGTCCTGACCATCAGTATACCCACAAGAGTTGTGGCTTGGTTTCTCACCAACTGCACTAGGGGATAACTCCATCTACAAGCATTCTCACATCAGCTATAGCTGGGCTTCTCAGCCAGCCACACTGGGACCAGCCCTGCCAAGCAGTATGCCCACAGTAGTTGCAGCTGGTCATTACAACCAGCCACACTGGGAGGGAGCCCTGCTCATCAGCACAGCCATAACAGGACAGTGTCCACCACATAAAGGACACCCCTAGAGCACCTGGTTCTGGTGACCAGATGAGATTGCATTATGGAACCCATAGGATACCTTCTACGTAAGTCCACTACTTTTAATACCAAGAGATATAGATATAAATATAAATGACCTAATTAATATATTAAAAAATACAGAAAGTCAGACGAAATTAGGAGACAGAACACATGTTCCAAACAAAACCAAGACTAAACCTTACAAAAAATAAGTAACTTAAATGGAGATAAGCAGTCTGACTCAGAATGCGTTTAAAGTAATGGACATAGGCATGTTCACCAGATGTAAGAATGGATCAACTCAGTGAAAACATCAACAAAAGGATAGAAAATATAAAAACCAATCAGAGCTGAAGATTACAACAAACAAAATGAGAAATACACTAGAGGAAGTCAATAGTAGATTAAAGGAAGCAGAAGAATGGATCAGCAATCTGGAAGATAGGGTAATGGAAATCATCCAAACTGAACAGAAAAAAATAAAAATAAAAATGAGGACAGGTTAAGAGGCTTCTAGGACAATATCAAGCACACTAACATTCATATTATAGGAGTTGCAGAAGGAGAAGAGAAAATGGAGCAGAAAACTTGAGGAAGAAATAATAGCTGAAAACTTTCCTAACCTGGTTCAAGAAGCATGGGGAGCCCCCAAAAGATGAACACAAAGAGGTCCAAACTAAGGCACCTGAGAACTAAAATGTCAAAAACTAAAAACGGAGAATTTCAAAAGCAGTAAGAGAAAAGCAAATAGTTACATAGCAAGGGAAACCTTATAAGACAATTACTGCTGATTTTTCAGCAGAAACTTTACAGGCCAGACAAGAATGGCAGGACAAATTCAAAGTGCTACAGGAAAAAACAAACAAAAAAATAAAATCAAGAATACTTAACCTAGTGCTTTTCATTAAGAATTAAAAGAGGGACAAAGATTCTCAGACCAAAAAAAAATTTTTTTTCATTAAAGCAGTTCATCAATACTAACTGAGCCTTAAAAGAAAGGTTAAAGAGACTTCTATCAGTGGAAAAGGCCATCCATACAAGTTAAAAAAAAAATACGAAAGGAAAATATTTCACTGGTAAAAGCAAACATATAGTAAAGGTAGATTAGTCACTTATAAAGCTAGTTTAAAGGTTAAAAGACATAGTAAAATCAATTTTGTTTATAAAAATTAGTTAAGGTATACACAAAATAAAAAGATATAAAATATGACATCATATATATATATGTATATATATATATAATAAAGAGTATGGATTAGTGTATCTAGAATGTTTTTGACTTAAATGACCACCAACATAATATAGACAACTGTATACATATATTGTTATATATGAACCTACTGCTATACAGATGGTTCTTATGTTATTATATATGATATGTTATTATATATGAACCTAAATGTACCCACAAATCAAAAACCTATAATACACAAAAAATAAAGAGAAGGTAATCCAAGCATAAGACTAAAGAGAGTTATCAAATCACACTTATCAAATTCAACATTCCAAATCCAGTTAAAAAATAGGCAAAAGACATAAATAGACTTTTTTCAAAAGAAGATAACCAGATGGCTAACAGACACATGAAAAAATGCTTGATATCACTATTAGGGAAATGCAAATCAAACATACAATGAGATATAACTTCACACCTATCAGAATGGCTAAAATTAATAACATGAACAACAGAGGTTGTTGAGGATGAAGAGAAAGGGACTCCTCTTACACTCTTGATGGGAATGCAAACTGGTTCAGCCTCTCTGGAAACACTATGGAGTTTCCTCAAAAGTTAAAGAAGAGCTACCCTATGACCCAGAAATTACCATAGTAGGTATTTACTCAAAGGATACAAATTACCAATTTGAAGAGATACCTGTAACCTGATGTTTACAGAATTATCAACAATGACCAAATTATGGAAAGAGCCCAAACATCCATCAGCTGATGGATAAAGAAGATAAAGAGAGAAAGAGAAAGAGAGAGGGAGAGAGAGAGAATATTACTTGGCTGTCAAAAAGAATGAAATCTTGCTATTTGCAATGACCTGGATAGAGCTAGAGTGTATTATGTTAAGTGAAATAAGTCAGAGAAAGACAAATACCATATAATTTCATCACATGTGGAATTTAAGAAACAAATGACAAATGAACATGGGGGGAAAGAGAAGCAAAACCACAAAACAGACTCAACTATAAGAGAACAAACTGAAGGTTGCTGAAGAGGATGTAGGTGAAAGTATGGTTTAAATGGGTGGTGAGGGGCGCCTGGGTGGCTCAGTTGGTTAAGCGACTGCTTTCAGCTCAGGTCATGATCCTGGAGACCCAGGATCGAGCCCCACATCGGGCTTCCTGCTCAGCAGGAAGCCTGCTTCTCCCTCTCTCATTCCTCTGCTTGTGTTCCCTCTCTGGCTGTGTTTCTCTCTGTCAAATAAATAAATAAAATCTTTAAAAAAAATAAATGGGTGGTGAGTATTAAGGAGGGTACTTGTGGTGAGCAATCATGATAAATCACGACATTCTACTCTTAAAACTAATATTATGTTAACTAATTTATAATTTAAATAAAAACTTGAAACTACAAACCTCCCCCCCCAAAAAAAAGCCTATGGAAAGATCAAAAAATAAATAATACTGACCTTTCTTAAGCTATTCCAGAAGAAGAATTAATGCCTCCAAATTATTTCTAACCAGTATTACCCTGATGCCAAAACCTGATAGACACTATGAAAAAATAATTGCAGGTCAATACCCCTGATGAACATAGATACAAAAATAAAAATATTAACACATTGAATTCTTAATACATTAAAAGGATTGTTCACAATAATCAAGTGAGATTTATTTCAGGGATGAAAAAAATGTTTCAATATCCGTAAGTCAATTAACATGATACACCACATTAATAAAGAATAAAAATCACAAGATCATCTGAATAGATGCAGAAAACGCATGTGACAAAATTCAACATATTTATGCTAAAAACTCAACAAAGTACATTTAGGGGAAACATTTATCAACATAATAAAGGTCATATATGAAAAATTCACAGCTAATATCCTACTCAATAATGAAAATCTAAAAGCTTTTCCTCTAAAATCAGGAACATAGCACAGATGTCTACTCTCAGGCTTTTATTTAAAATAGCAATTGAAGTCCTAGCTACAGTACTATAGCTACATCTATTCAAATAAGTGAATTCAGTAAATATACAGGATACAAAATTAATATACAGTGATCTGCATTTCTATACACTCATAATGAACTATCAGAAAGAGAAATTATGAAAATAATCCCAATTACCTTTATATCAAAAAATGAAATACTCTGGAATACATCTAACCAAGGAAAAAAATCTGGTGTAAGAAAATCGTTAAGTTTCATTCTTTTTAATGTAGCTATGCAGTTTCCTCCACACTATATATAGAAGAGTTTGTCTCATCCCTGTCATCTACTTTTACTCCTTTGTTACAGATTAATTTACCATAAAAGAATGTATGTATTTCTGGACTTTCTATTCTGCTTAAGTGATCTGTGTGTCTATTTTTGTGCCTGTACTGTTTTGTTTTCTATAGCTTCATAGTATGATTTTAAATCTGGGATTGTGTTACTTCCAGCTTCGTTCTTCTTTCTCAAGATTTATTTTGCTATTTCATGGTCTTTACTGGATCCATACATTTTTGGGATTATTTATTCTAGTTCCATGAAAAATGCCATCAGTATCTTGCAGGGATTGCATTTAACCTTTAGATTGCTTCAGATGATCTGGGCATTTTAACATTAGTCTTCCAATCCATGAACATGGTATCTTTTCATCTATTTATGTCAGCTTCAAATTATTTCATCAGTCTCAGTTTTCTTTGCATAGGTCTCTCATATAATACCAAAACCTTAAAACTCCTAAAAGAAAATGTAGGCAGGGGTGCCTGGGTGACTCAGTCACTAAGTGTCTGCCTTTGGTCAGGTCATGATCTCAGAGTCCTGGGACTGAGACCTACATCAGGTTACCTGCTTTTTGGGAAGCCTGCTTCTCCCTCTCTGACTCCTCCTGCTTGTGTTCCCTCTCTACCTGAGTTTATGCCAAATAAATAAATAAAATACTGAAAAAAAAAAAGGAAAACATAGGCAGTAAACTCTTAGACATTGGTCTTAGCAATGGTTTCTGCATGTCTCCTCACACAAGGGAAACAAAAGCAAAAATAAACAATTTAGACTTATGAAACTAAAAAGCTTTTTCACTGTGAAAGAATCCATCAACAAAACAAAAAGGCAACTTACCGAAAGGAAAAACACATTTGCAAATGATATACCCAACAGAGTTCATATCCAAAGTATATCAAGAACTTATGCAACTCAACACCAAACAATTCTATTAAAAATGGGTAGAGGACCCGAATAAACATTTTTCCAAAGATGACACACAGATGGCCAAGAGGTACATAAAAAGATACTCGACATCACTAATCATCAAGGAATGTAAATTAAAACCACAAAGATATACCATACCTGTTAGAATGGTTAGTATCAAAAAGATGGAAAATAACAAGTTTGGTGAAAAGGGAACCGCCATGAACTGTTTGTGGAAGATAAATTGGTATAACCACAATGGAAAACTGTATGGAGTTTCTTCAAAAAATTAAAACTGGAAATACCATATTATTCAGTAATTTTACTTCTGGGTATTTATCTAAAAAAATGAAGACACTAATTCAAAAATATATATGCACCCCTATGTTTATTGCAGCATTATTTATAATAGCCAAGATATGGAAGCAACCTGAGTGTCTACTAATAGATGAAAGGACAAAAAGATGTAAGGTGTGTATAGGTAGATAGATAAATAGATAGATAGATAGATAGATAGATAATAGATACACACATATAGATAGATATATACACACACAATGGAAGATTACTCCTCCATAATAAAGAAAATCTTGCTGTTCATTATGGAACAGATGCATAGAAGGTATGCTAAGTGAAATAGGAATGACAAAGACTAATACAATTTCACTTATATTTGTAATCTAAAAAGAACAAATGAACATATAAAAAAAACAGACTCAAATTCAAAGAATTTGTGGTTGTCAGAAGGTGGTGGGTAGAGAGATGGGCAAAATAGGTAAAAGGGATAAAGGGCACAAACTTAGTTGTAAAATAAATAAGTCAGAGGAATACAAAGTACAGCATGAGTACAATCAATCATATTGTAATGACATATAGTAACAGAAGATAATAACACATATTGTGGTGAGAATCTCATAATGTATACAATTGTTAAATCACTGTGCTTTACACTTGAAAGTAGCATTTTGTATCAATTATGCTTCAAGTGAAAAAAAAGAAATCACCCCAATAGGCTGTTCTATCAGATTGCTGTACTTTGTACAGTAGGTCTGAAATGGAGCCCAAAATTAGAATTTCTAGTACATACCCAGCAGAGACAGCTAGTCTTAGTCTGTTTGGGTTGCTATAACAAAAATAGTACATATGGCAGACTTAAACAACAAACATTCATTTTTCACAGTGCTGGACATTGGGAAGTCCAAGATCAAGGTGCCAGCAGATTTGATGTCTGATGAGGCACACTTCCGTGTTCACAGACAGTGATCTTTTCCCTCAGTCCTCACATAGCAGAAGAAGCAAAAGCACTCCCTGGGTTGTTTTTAAATAAGGGTACTAATCCCATTCATGAGAGTTCAGCACTCATGTCCTAATCATCTCTCCAAAGCTTCACCTTTTAATATCCCTTTTAGTATCATGATAAAGACTGGGATTTCAACACAGGAATTTGAGAATGACACAAATATTCACTTCAGAGCACTGCAAGTCTGGGAACACACTTTGAGAAGCTAGTGAATTTTCATTTTCTTCACATGTAATCAAGATAACCATTACCATCATGAGCTCCTTGAAATCTTCATAACATTTAAAATAAAAAAAAGAATTTTAAAAATATTTATCCATTTTATAAGTCCAAGACCCCAAGCATAATGCTTTTCTTATTCAAAATAGTTCACCAGCAAAATAGTACATGTGACCTTTGGTTTTCAAATAAACTGGGCAGCATCTCTTAACACTTTGACACTTTTAATTATTTTCCATAAAATATTTGTAAAGAATTTATTTTTGTCAATGTACTATTGAATCTCTTTAAATAATATTTGATTAAGATTTAAGAGAAAAAAACTTTTTAAAATTAAACTGTAGCAACTGGAATCAATTCATCTCAAAATGCCATGATGAAATATCACAGTATTTATCAAAGTCAAAATGAAACCACTGTTGACATCTATGTGTTGTTACCCTAACAAATTGTGTCTTTATTATTTTACTCTTTCCTTTATTAGGTCATTTCCTGTTAGAAAGGGTCTTGAATCTCATTATCTTTATCTCTGTTATTTTCATCTTTATTTTTATCACACTTTCTCATTTTTATAATTTTGACCATCACGCTTTTTTTAACAATAGTTTTTGACATTTTGACATTATAGAGATCCTGTCAATCTTTCTCTTTTGGATTTTTTTAATAGAAGACTTCCTTTCCTTTATATGTGAATTGTGGAATGATCAAGAAATATGAATATATAAAAATTAATCAACAATTACAACATCAACATTTTTAAGTCACTTCCATATTATTTTGAGCTACACAACTATATTATCACATCGTCCTTCTACCATATACATTGAAGTTCTTGATGCCTCTATATAAAATTTTGTTACTGGAAACTTATTTCTTCAAACTCTTTCAGCTTGCCAATGACAGATTTCCATGCCATTTCTTCTTTCTCCCTCTCTCTCTCTCTTTCTTTCTTCTTCCTCTCTCTCCCTCTCTCTCTCTCTCTCTCTCTCTCTCTCTCTCTCTCTCTCTCTGTCTTTCTTTCTTCTATGTCACTTCTTCTGGAACTTCCAGGTCTCATCCGGACAGATTGTATGCTTGATGCAGTATGCTAAGGTCCAATTTGATAAGTGAGATGCATGCAGGTATCTTCATCTGTAGATACATTAGCTCTTGTCAGATTTGCTATAGGTTTATGTCATACAAAAGAATTCTAAGGGGATTCCCATAAATATATATATATATATTCCCATAAATACATATATATATATATACTTAGAGATATTTATGGGAATATATATATTTGTATTTATGGGAATATATATATATATATATATATATATATATATATATATATAGCTTATTGAGTATATTCTTCAAAGTACAAACCTTTAATTTTGAGTGATTATCAGTAAGAAGAAAATCTTTTGTTTTATATATGTTATGATAGAAGAATGCTCAAATATTTAAACTGTGGTTACAAACACTTCAATCGTTGTTTCTCCTGTCTCCATTTCTCATATAGTTCTGGTACTAAGAACAACAGTACATGTCCAAATCAGGATCTGAGGTTATAAACACCTTGTGGATTAAAGTCAGGACAGTTGGTGGTAGGGTGATTCCTGGAAGTTCTCCCTATGCTGGCTTAGCTACAGTAACTCAAGTGCACCCAGAAGTGATGGTAATCTCCTCTTTTCCTCCATTGTTTTATAGAGGTGTTTTAGGTGTGGTAACTTCATAGTGTTCAAATCAAAAATAAATAAGATACCAGGCCTGAAAATTCTGAACAGACAAGACCAAGTCGGTCATACAAGGAAAGCTTAGCTTAGTTTATTTTGCAAGATTAACTTGACCTGACTCACTTTTACTTAGGTCTCTGAAAATCACTTGTGAAACGTAAACTGGCCCCCCAAATTGGTATGAGGTAATCACTAACCAATTTCCTCATTTAAGAGAATTCTAATAGTATAACCAATCACTGTGGATACAGTCACGGTTTCCTCACTATGTAAGCTGCTTTATAACAGCAAACCCCTGAGCCTCATTCCAGGTTTTCTTTGAGTGTTCCTAGTTTACAAACTGTCTTTTAGGTGTGCACACAGTAAACTTTTACTAATTACTACTTCAGTGACTCAAGTTTAATTCTGAACTTTTGGCAGTAGTTGAAACTACCTGTTACAAGATGGGAACATGTTGAAATGAAATGGAGAAAAAGAATCAATGAATGTATCTTCGTGATCCTAGATTTGAAAGCTGTTATAGTAACAATGAAACTTTTGGTAGTTTCAAGTTTTTATTTAAATTCCAGTTAGTTAGGGGCGCCTGGGTGGCTCAGTTGGTTAAGCGACTGCCTTCGGCTCAGGTCGTGATCCTGGAGAACCGGGATCCAGTCCCACATCGGGCTCCCTGCTCAGCGGGAAGCCTGCTTCTCCCTCTCTCACTCCCCCTGCTTATGTTCCCTCTCTGGCTCTGTTTCTCTCTGTCAAATAAATAAGATCTTTAAAAAAAATAATGTCAGTTTCAGGAGAATTTAGTGATGTGTCACTTACATGTAACACCCATTGCTCATCATAAGTGCCATCCTTAATACCCATTATGCATTTAGCTCATCGCCCCTGCCCACCTCTCCTCCAGGAACCTTCAGTTTGTTCTCTATATTTAAGAGTATTTTATGGCATGCTTCCCTTCCTGTCTTTTTTCCCCTTCCCTTATATTCATCTGTTTTGTTTCTTAAATTCCACATATGAGTGAAGTCCTATGCTATTTGTCTTTCTTGGACTTATTTCACTTAGCATAATATACTCTAGCTCTATCCATGCCATTGCAAATGACAAAATTTCATTCTTTTTAATGGCCCAGTAATATACCATTGTGTCTATACACATCTTCTTTATCCATTCATCAGTTGATGGATGTTTAGCCTCTTTCCATAATTTGGCCATTATTGATAATGCTGCTGTAAACACAGAGTTGCATGTATCCTTTCAAATCAGTGTTTTTGTATCCTTTGGATAAACACCCAGTAGAGTAATTTGAGTTGTAGGGTAGTTCCATTTTTAAATTTTTGAGGAAACTCCATAGTGTTTTTCAGAGTGGCTGAACCAGTTTGCATTCCCATCAACAGTGTAAAAGGGTTCCCCTTTTCTCACCAAAATCCATTGTTTCCTGTGTTGTTAATTCTAGCCATTCTGATAGGTGTGAGAGGATAGCTCATTGTAGTTTTGATTTGCATTTCTCTGATAACTGATTTTGAGCATTTTTTCATATGTCTGTTGCTATATATATGTCTTCTTGGAAAAAATATCTATTTCTTCTGTCCATTTCTTCACTGGATTATTTGGGGTTTTTTGGATGTCGAGTTCAGTAAGTTCATTTGGACACTAACACTTTATCAGATACATAATTTGCAAATATATTCTCCAATGATGAAAGTTGCCTTTTAGTTTTGCTGATTGTTTCCTTCACAACAAGAATGAAATTTTCAGTGGACTTTTATTTTGTAGAAGAGGGCCTGTTTCCATTTAGTAGTAACATGCTTTTAGGATGTACGAAAACAATTTCTTAGAAGTGTAACTTTATAATATTGGGTGAATATTGGGTGAAAATAAACAGGTATTTGACACTTTTTCCTATTTTTGAGGACCCCCCCTTATATAAACTGAGCCCAACTCCCAACACAGAGGCTTAAAAATGCCTTTGTTCAGGGACAATTGCTTATGTTCAGTCTTCAAGTATTTCCAGTAGGTGATTTATGCAATGCAAACAGCAAAATTATTCCTGGCTATGAAAATTCCAAGCCTGACCGGTTACGCCTCCCAGAGACCACTTTATATAAATATTTTCCTCTACTATAATTAGTCACCTTCACTAAAATCCCTGAGTGCTACAAACGCCAAACTCTTTCATGAGAAAATGGATATTTGATTTGAAAAACACTTTAACCCAAAGATTAAATCACTCATGATATACTGAAAGTTTTAAAAACACATTATTAATATATTAAGAATTCCTACAACTCGGGGGCACCTAAGTAGCACAGTTGGTTAAGCGCACAACTCTTGATTTTGTCTCTGGTTAAGATCTCAGGTTTGTGAGATTAAGCCACACATTGGGCTCTCTGCTGGGCATAGAGTCTGCTTAAGATGCTCTCTTTCCCTTAAGATGCTCTCTGCCCTCATTTAAGTGTTCTCTGTCCCTCTCAAGCAAAACAAAACAAAACCTCCTACAACTTAAAATAAAAATTTAAATAACCTAAATCAAAAATGGGTGAAGGACTTGAGTAGACATTTGTCTCAAACTGACATACAAATGGCCAACAAGCATATGCAAAGATGCTCAACATCACTAATCATCAGAGAAATGTACATCCAAACTATAATAAAATATCACCTCGTACCCATTTAGGATGGCTACTATCAAATGGCCCCAAAATAACAAGTGTCGGTGGTTATATGGAAAAGTATGAACCCTTGTACACTGATGGTGGGATTGTAAAATAGTGCAACGGCTATGAAAAATATGTTTATTCCTTAAAAAATTAAAGAAAGAACTACCATATAATCCCTAAATCCCACCTGTTGGTATGTATCCAAAAGAACTGAAAACAGGGTTTCAAAGAGATATTTACACTATCTATAGCAGCACTATTTACAATATCAAAATATGGAAGCAACCTAAATATGTATCCATGAATCAATAGATAAACAAAGTGTGATATATGCATGTAATGAAATATTACTCAGCCTTAAAAAAGGAAGTAAATATAGTCACATGCTACAACATGGATGCACTTAAAGACATTATGCTAAGTGAAACAGACCACTCACAAAGCACAAATATTGTATGAATCAACTTCTATTATGTACTTAGAGCAATAAAAATCATACGGACATGAAGTAGAATGGTGGTTGCCAGAAATGAGGGAGGAGGGGAATAGGAAGTTATTGTTTAATGTGTACAGAGTTTCCGTTTCACAAGATAGAAAAGAGTTATCGACTTGAGTAGTAATGATATTTGCACATTATTTAATACCACTGAACTGTCCACTTAAAAACGGTTAAGATAGTAATTTTTATGGTTTTTTTTGTTGTTGTTTTTTGGGTTTTTTTTTAAAGATTTTATTTATTTGACAGAGATAAACACAGCCAGAGAGGGAACACAAGCAGGGGGAGTGAGAGAGGGAGAAGCAGGCTTCCCGCGGAGCAGTGAGCCTGATGTGGGACTCGATCCCGGGTCTCTGGGATCATGACCTGAGCTGAAGGCAGTGGCTTAACCAACTGAGCCACCAAGGCGTCCCTATGTTTTTGTTTTTTTTTTTACCACAATTCTAAAGACATACAAAACCACAAAATATTTTAATTACTAGATCTCCACAATTGGGGCACCTGGGTGGTTCAGTTAGTCCAAATCTTGTTCTCAGCTCAGGTCATGATCGCACAGGTGGGTGGTAGGATTGAGCCACGAATAAGGCTCCAAACACAGCAGGGAGTCTGCTTGAAAGGTTCTCTCCCTCTGCCACTCTCCCCACTCATTCTCATATTTTCTTTCTCTCTCAAATAAATAAATCTTTAAAAGCAAAAAAAAAAAATCCAAAATTTATGTAACGAGAGAAATCCAAACATAAGGTAAGAAATATCTTCTGTTTTTCTTTGCTCTGATTTATTCTCATGTTTAAGTTTTCACAACTCTCTTTTCCTTACTATCAATACTATGGGGGTTATTAAAAGACATTCAGTGAAGAAATTAGATATGGAAAAAACCACTTTTATGTCAAGCATGTCTCATTTATCTTTTAGTCAAAGTGGGCTTTCTCCTAAGTTGGTATTGTTTGGGTACCATTTTTAGATGACGAGGTAGAGGTAGAGAAGACAGCTATCTCTCCAGCTATCCTAAACATAGGGTGGGTTTTTTTAATATCAAATATAATTTGATCCATTGATAGGAACTCATCTATGAGAAACAGTTTTTTGAGGCTCTCACTCATCTACATAGGACCTCAGAAATGTGGAATGAGATCATCCAGAGATTTAACACTGAACAGTTAATCTTGGATCTTAACACACATACCAAGTCAAAGAAGAGAAATATTGGTCAGGCAACATAAATGCTCATGGAGTAGAGGTGGGGAGGAAAGTATAAGCCATCATTCTAAAATGGGTACAAAACAACTGATCCTCATGATTGTCCCCTGGCACACATGTCTGGCATGCTAAATTGTTACTGAAGTTTTTCCTATCTGAGCAAAAAAATTGTCCCTTCATTCTGCAGATTTCATTTAGGAATAAAAGACATAAGTCAAAAGGAACACATTTTATTTGAACTTACTATACACTTCTATATGAAAGAATTTCCCCTGAGAGAATTGATATATACTTTAACCAATGTGTCAAGGCTTTTATTTTTATTATATAAATGATGACAGATATATGTGATAGGAATGACATTACAGGTTTTCTATCAACTCCAAGGTCCTCTCATTACATCACCTTTAAGAGGAAGAAGCCAACACAGTTTATGTTCCTGAAGCTTCAAAAATGTTGTTAGGTAAATTGATTTTATCTTTTACTATAAGTTTAGAATATACCAATATTAGAGAAGTCCTGTGACCTTGTAAAAACATGAATCCCTGATTTAGCTCTTCTGTTAAAGTTTCAAACACAACTATTAAAGTTATTAATTTATCACCCTGAAGGAGAAATCCCCAAATGGCAAAATTCACCTTCTAATATCTCCATTTTGTTCTACAATTAAAATAATAAGAGGTAAATGCAGACATCAAACCTCTGAATGTCTCATGAATATCAATTACATTTTGTTCAAGTACTTGTAAAAAGATGACAAATATGCATATGGTTAATGTATTTCCCCCCATGCTAATTTTGTATTTTTAGAGTAATGTTTTTGTCTTTTTAGAGTTAAGTTTCAGTTGAAAGTGAGGCTTGAAAGTGAATTGAATTCCCAGTCATTAATTCCATCACCAACAATTCAAATGATCATACCATTGCTAGAGGTTTTGAGGCACTATTAAAATTTTTATTCATGAGGGAAGGGGTGATATAAATATTTTATCAATATTTAGTAAAAATTTCATATTCTAGGCTTTAAACACTAAAACCTGAAGGTTTTAAAAGAATTTCCAAACGTAATATTTATTATTAAAGTACTTTTAACTTGTAGATTACGTATTTAACCTTGTTTCGTTTAACAGAGGTCTAGTTGTAAATAACACTGAGACCATCAATAATGACAATGATAATCACAATATAAATGTTAGTTATGTACTACCTCTGTACTTAATACCTTACACATATTAATTCATTCTCACAAGGATCCCGTGAGGTAGATACTATTATGCTCATTTTACTGGTGAGAAAAATGAAAGTGCATGGTGAAGTCGTGATGTGAACCCTGGCAATCTGGCTTCAGTGCTGTCCACCCATATGTGCAGTGTTAAGAGTACACAAGATTTAACTAATATAACTTCTGGTTTGAGATTATTTTCATACTATATGACACATAAAATATATCCTTCAATTTCTGTTCATAACTGTATTGGTCAATATAATGCTAGCTGCTATAAGAAAACAAACCCTCCAAATATTAGTGACTAAACAAAATTCATTTCTCATTCAAATCAGCCAAAGTGATTTCTTTGACTGGTAGGGACGTCACATGTGGTAACTCAGGGTCCTACATTTTTTCCATGTGTGAAGATCTAGGAACATGGAGTCCTGTGTCCAACCAGTAGAGGAGAAAAAGGATGATGCCTGGGAAATTACTATGGGCCAGTCCTGGAACTGGTGCACTTCATCTCTAGTCTATTTCCATTGCCCAGCACTCGCTTACAAGGGAAAGGAACACTTAGAAATGCTGTTTAGGCAGACACATAGACCAATGGAACAGAGTAGAGAGTCCAGACATGGACCCACAAATCTATGGTCAAATCTTCGACAAAGCAGGAAAATATATCCGGTGGAAAAAAGTAGTCTCTTCAATAAATGGTGCTGGGAAAATTGGACAGCTACATATAGAAGAATGAAACTAGACCATTCTCTTACACCACGCACAAAGATAAACTCGAAATGGATGAAAGACCTCAACATGAAGCAGGAATCTATCAAAATCTTAGAGAACATAGGCAGTAACTTCTTTGACATCAGCCACAGCAACTTCTTTCAAGAAACGTCTCCAAAGGCAAAGGAAACAAAAGCAAAAATGAACTTTTGGGACTTCATCAAAATAAAAAGCTTCTGTACAGCAAAGAAAACAGTCAACAAAACAAAGAGGCAACCCATGGAATGGGAGAAGATATTAGCAAATGACACTACAGACAAAGGGCTGATATCCAAGATCTATAAAGAACTCCTCAAACTCAATAACCAAAAAAAGGATGATCACATCAAAAAATGGGCAGGAGACATGAACAGATATTTCTCCATAGAAGACATACAAATGGATAACAGATACATGAAAAAACATTCGTCATCAGTAGCTATCAGGGAAATTCAAGTCAAAACCACATTGAGATACCACCTTACACCAGTCAGAATGGCCAAAATTAACAAGACAGAAAACAAAAAGTGTTGGAGAGGCTGCGGAGAAAGGGGAACCCTCTTACACTGTTGGTGGGAATGTAAACTGGTACAGCTGCTTTGGAAAACAGTGTGGAGATTCCTTAAAAAATTAAAAATAGAGCTACCCTATGACCCTGCAACTGCAGTACTGGGTATTTACCCTAAAGATACAGATGTAGTGAAAGGGAGGGCCATATGTACCCCAATGTTCGTTGCAGCAATGGCCACAATTGCCAAACTGTGGAAAGAGCCATGGTGCCCTTCAACAGACGAATAGATAAAGAAGATATGGTCCATATATACTATGGAATATTACATCTCCATCAGAAAGGATGAATACCCAACTTTTGGGGCAACATGGACTATATTGGAGATTATTATGCTGAGTGCAATAAGCCAAGCAGAGAAAATCAAATATCATATGGTTTCATTTACTTGTGAAGCATAAGCAGTAATATGGAGAACATATTAGGAGTGGAAAGGAAATGTGAACTGGGATAAATCAGAGAGGGAGACAAAGCATGAGAGACTCTGGACTCAAACAAACTGAGGGTTTTGGAAGGGAGGGGGTGGGAGTATGGTCGATCCTGGTGGTGGGTATTGAGGGCACATATTGCAGGGAGCACTGGGTGTGGGGCATAAACAATGAATCTTGGAACACTGGAGAAATAAAATAAGGTATTAAATTTGTTTTTTTAAATAGCATTGTCAGTCTAAGAGGGGAGGATAGGGGTCTCTGTGTTCAGAAAGAAAACACCAGGAATCCATCAAAAAAAGATGATTAACAATTTTTTCAAGTTTTCTAAAAGTTTTAATATTTCTATAATGAACATGTATTAACTGTGAGAAACAAACTGAGGGTTTGGAAGGGAGGGTGTGAAGGAATGAGTGAGCCGGCTGGTGGGTATTAAGGGGGGCACCTATTGCATGGAGCACTGGGTATGATGCATAAACAATGAATCTTGGAACACTGAAAAAAATAAAACAAAATAAACTACTTAAAAAAAAGGCTGTTTAGGTGTGTGTGTGCCCAGGAAGAAAATTAAGATCAGTGAGTAGCTAGCCAATATCTCCCACATTGGTCCTTGCCTATCTTAGTAATATGCAACTCATAATTTCTGACTCTAAAACTAATTTATCCCACTGTATCTATCTTTTCTAGACACTCCACATACATACATCAAAGTGAATGATACCAGTATATATAGGTTTAGGAGGATTTTAAAAATTTAAAAATTTAAATTTTTTTTATTTAAAAATTTAAAAATTTTAATTTTTTTTTATTAAAAAATTTTAAAAATGGGCAGATCCTGGCTAAGGAAAAGGTTTTGGGTATAAGGGATAAAAATATCAGACAATGTGGTATTCAGTCAGGTCTTTACTGAAGATTTTTCTTTCTCACCTGTAAGGAAAACTTATCTGCTAAATTCCTGTTTTCTTTTTTGTTGTTGTTGCTGCTGCATTTTACTTATTTTTTTGCAGTTTTTTAAATTAACATATAATGTATTATTTGTTTCAGGGGTACAGTTCTGTGATTCATTAGTTTTACACATTTCACAGCACTCACCATAGCACATACTCTCCTCAGTGTGCATCATCCAGCCACTCCATCCCTCCCACCCCCTCCACCTCAGCAATCCTCAGTTTGTTTTCTGAGATCAAGAGTCTCTATGGTTTGTCTTTATCTCTGGTTTCTTCTTATCTGTCCTTCCTACAAGATATTAGCCCCCTTGAGAACTTATGGAATTCCTTGAGAAATTTTGACTAGATTAGTTACTGATATATAGCAAGCATCAAAGATATCCTGGGTTTGTTAATTATTAATGTAAACGTGTCTGTAAATTCTTAGTGCTAAGAACATAGCAAGTGCTTAGTGGAAGTTTATGGATTATTGCTTGGACTATATTGTTTTTTAATTGTGAGTAAAGAGAGAGAATCCAAACCATGAATCTAAATTAAAGGCTTACAGAAAGATTAGACTATTTTCCTTTCATATTTACTTTTGAAGGTAGGTGTGTATGAAATGGCTGATTGTAGAGCAATGTTTTTTGGTATGTTAAGCACATGAACTTTTAGACTATAAATGCAAAATATGAAAAGCAAGACTCAAAAAGACATTAAAGCATGCTTGTTCTCAGGTCTCTGGAACAAAATTAAAAACAAAAATTAACCCTTGGATGCAAAATCAGAATAAAAGGGCAATATGACTATGACAGAAAAGGACTCGTTCTGTTAGTTATCCTATTGGCATTTGAGGTTTATTCATGTTCAAACAATATGCCAGACACAATCTTATTCTTTAAATTATAAATAAAATTTTGTACTCCTTCTTTACCCTTCTATTTAAATACTCTAACCATATTGTTTGACTCCCTGTCTAGATAATTATACAATAACATACCATCTATTAAAGAAAGGTCTTGAAATGTGAGATTAAGAATATTATTATAGGCTCATAATTTTTTACTGGAAACTTTTGGTTCTATATAGGTTTCAAGACTTAGATTTTTTTTTAAGATTTTATTTATTTATTTGACAGACAGAAACAGCTAGAGAGGGAACACAAGCCAGGGGAGGGAGGGAGGGAGAAGCAGGCTTCCTGCAGAGCAGGGAGCCTGATGTGGGGCTTGATCTGGGAACTCTAGGATCATGACTTGAGCTGAAGGCAGATGCTTAACAACTGAGCCACCCAGGCACCCCAAGACTTAGAAATTTTTATATACATATAATGTATAGAGCATAAACATAGTTGGAGATATCCTAGAAAAATACTATAAAATATATAAATATTTATCTAGAAAACATAAATATACTGAAATAGATGGAGACCATAAATAGCTTGATGTCAATTCAGATCAGGTTTTACTAAAAATGAATTTTCCACAAATTTATGTAGAAAATTATTATTTTTAAGAGCCTTCCAGATTTTAGAATCTTGAAAAAGGAATGATGGGCTTATAATACAATTAAATCTTCAGTGTTTAAATTAGATATTGTTCCTAAGCTGCCTGTTCATGAAGCAGTTTTAATTGATTACAAATATTTAAATAAATATTTAAATACCTCAAAAATTTCCAACAACTATTGTATGGTCAAATAAAAATATTTCTGGTGGTTGTTGGTTTGCCATGTAAGAAGCTAACAAATAAAAAGTGAACACAGCAATTTTTTTTGTATCTGTCAGAGAGGTTAGGTCACAAGGCAAACCATTACCCCCCAAATCAGATAGATAAACAGGTGGGAAGAAAGAACCATGACTTACTGGAGCAGAAACTCTCATTCACAGGAACTAGTATTGGTGTAGGAAAATTTTGATTGTAATAGATGACATTCTGAAGGCTCAATGAAGATAAATCTGAGAGATAAAAACTCCAGAGGGACCAAGTCATAGCAGTTGGAATGAGGGAAAATTCCTCAATTTGCATATATTCTTCCAGGAGCTATACCAGGTTATGTACAGTGAAGACCAGAGGAAAACAAAACAAAACCTTGGGCTTCTGGGGAAAAGGAGAACATAATATTTTCAAATAAGCCAGAGTATTCAGACCTTCTTCACAAGTCCTGCTCTCAAGATAAACTGTTTTATCAAAGCCTAATATACTGGGGTTTTTATCAGGTCCTAATTTACTTGGGAGAAGAAAAATACCCTACTCTGAGAGGGAATACTTAAATATAACCCTCCCCCCGCGAGCCTTCCTATCATTTAAAGGAGGGAAAAAGGAAACAAACAAACAAACAAACAAAAAACAATGGTCAAACCCTTATGGAGTTCACAGCTGAGGGACATAAGTCTACTAAATTACTGAGACATAATCATAAGACAATAGAACATTTTTCACACACCTTACCATTATTAAATATCTGTTTACAAGAATTTCTTACTGGCAAGTAAGAAATGTCCACATTTCCAATTAAAAATTGTAAGTCATACTAACAGACAAAAAAAAAAATCCAAGAGACAAAATAAATTTTATAACCAGAACCAAATATGACAGGAGTGTTTAAATAATCACACTACAAGCTTAAAACAACTATGCATAATATACTAAGGACTGTAATGTAAAAACTAGACAACATGCAGGAAAAGATAGACAACAACACCTAGACAGATTATTTCTGAAAAAATAAAAATAAAAATCAAGTGTGACAGACCACATTTTAGGCTATAAAAAGTACCTTAAATGTAAAAGGATAAAAATAATATAGCCTATGTTCTCAGATCACAAAGGAATAAAACTAGAAGTCAACAGAAAGAGAGCTAAAAAATACTTGGAGATTAAACAACAATTTATAAATAGCACTGGGTCAAAGAAGGAATTTCAAAATAAATTAATTAAAAATACTTTGAACTAAATAAAAGGAAGAATATAATTTAGCCAAATTGGTGTGATACAGAAAAAAGATTAAGAGACTATATTTATTACATTGACTATATATATTATGAAAGAATAAAGATATAAAGTCAATAACCTAAGCTGCCACTTCAAGAAAATTCAAAATGGAAGAGCAAATTATATCCAAATTAATCAGGAGAAATAAAAATTAGAGCAGAAATCAATGAAATTGAAAACATGAGAACAGAAAAAAACAATGAAACCAGAAGCTGGTTCTTTGGAAAGTTTAGTAAAATGTGTAAGCCTCTAGTCAAGCCAATAAAGTAAAAAAGAAGAAAAGACACAAGTCACCAGTATGAATGAAACAAGGGAAATCGCTACAGATCCCATAAACATCCATTATCAATAAAATATAATAAAGAAAGACTATAAAAATACTTCTAAAGGACAATTCTGTGGCCACAGTTTCAAATACCAAGATAAAATGGACTAATTTCTTCAAAGAAACAATCTGTTGAAACTCACACAAGAAGTAGTAGACAATCTGAATAGACTAGATCTATTTAAAAAATTGAATCACTAATAACTTTCCAAAACAGAAAGCATGATGACCAGATATGTTCACTGGTAAATTCTATCAAATACTTAAGGACTAAATTGTATCACTAGAATCACTTCTGGGCTACAGAAAACAGGAAATACTCCCCTAACTCATTTTATGAGGTCAACATTATCCTAATACAAAAGCCAGATTTTAAAAATGACAAAACTGGAGTGCCTGGCTGGCTTGGTTGGTAGAATATGTAACTCTTGATCTTGGGATCATAAGCCTCCACATTGGATATGGACCCTACTTAATAAAAATTAAACAAAAACAACAAAATTTTAGTGACAAAACTACACTTAGCATAATACTCTTTAGCTCTATCCATGTCATTGCAAATGGCAAAAATTCATTCTTTTGTATGGATGACTAGAATTCCAGTGTGTGTATATATACCATATCTTCTTTACCCATTCATTAATCAATGGACACTTGGGCTGTTTCCATAAGTTGGCTGTTGTATAAAATGCTGCCATAAACTCTGGCATGCATGTATCCCTTTGATTAGTATTTTTGTATTTTTTGAGTAAATACCTAGCATTGTGATTGCAAGATTATAGGGTAATTCTACTTTTAACCTTCTGATGAACCTCCACAGTGTTTTCCAGAGTGACTGTTTCAGTTTGTGTTCTCACCAACACGGCAAGAGGGTTCCCATTTCTCCAGTTACCAGAAAGGAGTTAGGCTGGGGCATAGGTTAAATAGGTGATGGGAATTAAGGAATGTACTTATGTGATAAGCACTGGGTGACAGAAGTGTTGAATCACTGTATTGTACACCTGAAACTAATATTATACCATATGTTAACTAATGGAGTTTAAATACAAATTTAACTCTCATAAACAGATGTAAAAATACTTAACAAGATATTACCAAACTAAATCCAACGATGTATAAAAGGAATTATAAACCATGACCAAGTTGGACTTATCTCAGATATGCAAGGTGGGTTCAGTATTCATGATTAACGTAATTCACCACATCCAGCGATGTATAAAAGGAATTATAAACCATGGCCAAGTTGGACTTATCTCAGATATGCAAGGTGGGTTCAATATTCACAATTAAGGTAATTCACCACATGAACAGATCAATTACACAATCACATCAATCGTATCAATAGATGTAGAAAAATAATTTGAAAAAATTCTGCACTTATTCATGATAAAACTTTTCCAACTAAAAGAAACCTTTCAGCACACTAGGAATAGAGGGAACCTTTCTCAACTTGATAAAGAACATCTACCAAAAAACCTACAGCAAACATCATCATCATACTCAAATGGGTGAGAAAATAGATGCTTTTCTAAAGATCAGGAATAAGACTAGGATATTCCCCCTATCCCTTCTTTTTAATATCACAGTGGAGGTCCTAGCTAATGCAATGAGTCAAGAAAAAAAAATAAAATGTCAACTCACAGGGAAAGTAGAAAGAAAACTGTCTCTTTATAGACCAAATGACTGTGTATGTAGAAAGTTGTGAAGAATCAACCAAAAGCCCTGGAACTAATTAATGGTTACAGCAAGGCCGCAGGTTACAAAGTTAATATATAAAAGTCCTTTGTTTCTATATACAAGTAAAGAACAGGTGGAATTCAAAATAAGATAAAAGCACAATATCATATATATTCACACTAAAATAAATGAAATATGTAAGTACAAATATAACAATATGTATAAGACATATATGAGGAAAAGTAGAAAACTAAAAAAAAAATAGGAAAGGCTGAATAAAAGAGATATTGCATCTTCTTTGGTAAGATTCAATATTGTCAAAGTCAGTTCCCCAACTTGATCAAATTCAGTGCTGTCCAGTCAAAATCCCAAGTTATTTTATGAATATCAACAAACTGATTTAAAGTTTATATTGAAAGGCAAACAACCCAGAAAGACAATTCAATATTGAAGAAGAAAGTCAGTGGACTAACACTCCCTGAACTCAATATTTACTCTAGAGCTACAGCAGTCAAGACAGCATGGTATTGGTGAAAAAATAAATAGGGCAATTGAACAGATTGAGTCAGAAATAGACCTTAATAAATATAGTCAACTAATCTCTGACAAAGGAGTAAGGCGATAGAGGTGATAGAGAAAATATAGCTTTTTCAACAAATGGTGTTAGAACAATTAGACATCCACATACAAAATTTAAAAAAATGAATGTAGATGCCAGCATTATATAGTTCACATACACTAACTCAAAGTGGTGTATGAACCTAAAAATAAACCAAGCTATAAAACTTCTAGATCATCAACAGATTAAAGAAAGAAAAAAGAATGGATCAGTGAAAAGGGGAACAGGGTAATAGAAAACAACCAAGCTAAACAGCAAAAAGAAAGAATAAAAAAGGAGAATGGGTTATGGAAACTCAACAACATCAAGCATAACAACATTCACATTCTAAAAATCCCAAAAGAAAGAGAGATAATAGGGCAGAACACATACATAAAGAAATAATAGCTGAAAACTTCACTAATATAAAGAAAAAAAGCCCAGACATTCAGGTCCAGAAAGCAAGATAGATCTTAATAAGATCAACCTGAGAAGGTACAAAGAGGGACACATAATTAAAATAGCAAAAGTAATGGTAAAGAATTTTAAAAGCAGAGAGGAGTCAAGATGGCAGAAGGCCAGGTGACCACAAGCCCTACAACTCATTGATACAGTTTTCCACCTCATTTACTTTTTTAAATTTTTTCTAGTTTTACTTTTAAAGCTTCCACTTTAAGCTTAAAAATACATTCTCATGGTTTTTTATCTTTCAATTTTTAGCCCCCTTCATATCAAAACGTGATACCCAATACAACACCCCATAACATTTTTTTATTTTTTTATTCTTTTTTATTTTTTATTTTTTTAATTTTTTACTTTTTTACCCTAAAATTTTTTCAAACACACCCCTGTATTTGCTGCTTTTGTTGTTGCCTCTTGTTTCCCTGTTCACTCTCTCTGTTTTTTCCCTTTCTTCTCTCCTCTTTCCTTTATTCTCTCTTTTACATGTACATGTAGATACAAGCTTCAAGTCAATCCCACATCCCTATTCAATACTACCCCTATATACAACCAGTTCTAATCCCCCTGTATCTTTTGAAAGTGGGCTCCTCCAACAATAACAACAAGACAGACTCGGGAGCATCTGAAACGCATTCCTTGCCCACAAGGAGTGTCTGCCCTCACCTTCCCACTCTATTTTGTCAGTGTGTCTGTGTAATTGTCTTCACTTCTATATTATATAAATACTGGTCTTGGGGGTCATATAGGTTGGGCTTCACTTTTTGATCTCTTCATTTACCCTTGATAACCCTTTTCTTTACCCTGTAACAGCTTTGTACCATATAAATCCTATCACCGGGCCCCGCTCTGGCAGGGGTGTCTTTTCTTGCTTCCTCTCTTCC
>PITA01002039.1:0-15664 GCA_004023965.1 Spilogale gracilis
GAGAAACACAGCCAGAGAGGAAACACAAGCAGGGGGAGTGAGAAAGGGAGAAGCAGGCTTCCCGCCGAGCAGGGAGCCCGATGTGGGGCTCGATCCCGGGTCTCCAGGATCATGACCTGAGCCGAAGGCAGTCGCTTAACCAACTGAGCCACCCAGGCGCCCCTCAAATATTAGTTTCTGACCACTAGTAGGTGCTGTTGCCTGAGCATGAGGAATTCCTCCCTCCCCATAGGGTGAAATTTCATTGTAAAAGGGAGCATCTTGTGGGATAGGGTTGTCCACCAGGATGACTCTTGCATGATTCCAGAACAAGGTTAACTACATGACTCTCTGAAACAGCAGAACCAATCAATTTCTGTCTGAAACACTCTGACAAGTTCTGGAGTTTTCTACCCGGGGTTCTCTGAAAATCAAAGGAATGGCAGCAAGCTGTGTGGTAAGTAGGCTCTGCAGCCATCCATTGGGACCAAAAGGCCAGGCTCTGCTCCCTCTTTCACCATACCTGGTCTGAACTGATTAACTTTTGTACAGTGCAGTTACATACAACATTCACTTGACAAGAGGCTTCCGTTTTGTTATTAACTTTCAAAGGATAAAAAACACTCGAGGATAGGCAGTAGATGTGTGATTAGAACTGGGTTCTAATCCTGACCCTATTATGTATATAACTTGTGACTTGGGGCATGTTACCGCATCCACCTGAGCTAGTCCTCAGTACCAGAGATCCTAGCCCTTGGGGGCTTCAAATGTTACAGGGAGGAATGGGCATATTAAATTATAAACAACAACAAAACATAAGGAATTCCTCTAAGATATATCACTGTGAATTAAATTTTTGTTTTGAATGTTGATATAAATCACATGCACAATAGAGAACAATGTCCTTCTATATCTGGGCTTTCCTCCAGAGTTCATATTCTAAGGAATTCCTGTGCAAAGCCACAAGATGGAATGCAGTCCTAGATGTAAGTGGATAGATTTTGAGGATCTAAGCTCCTTGGAAATGCTGGCAGTGCTGTTCATCTTCTCGGCAGAGTGGGCAGAGGGATGCCACGAATACTTGATACATGATGCTACATCTGAGCTCAGAGAGGGACCCAGGCACCGATTCCTAGACCTGCAGACATCTCTATGTCCGCCCTCACGTGTCTGGAAAGTTCTCATTGCTAAACTGCAGTCTGCATCGATTCTGTCTCTGGCACTTGCATAGCAACACTGAGCTCTCTGAGTGCTAGCGTGATATCTTGGTAACAGTTATTAATATATGTACGTATGCACACAGTATGTGGAAATATGCAAGATTGAAAGCAATTAGTTTATTACTTTTAGGTAATACTTCCCACCGGGACTATGCTTCTGAAAAAAAAAATTCCCCTCACTCTCAAGAAGCTTGAACAGTTGTCTGCCATCACCAGAATGTCTGGGATAAAAATGGTGTCAATTCTAAGGAAACACACTTCTCAATTTTCTTTGTTACCATCTGAATAAAACATGAGAAGGTTCCCACTTTTCCCCTCTCCCCTTTCATTCAGAGAGTAAGTTCCTTCACAATCCTGCTTTGTGTGAGAGAAGAAATAAATAGCCATCCTTCTTTGTCACCTTCAGATTGTCAGAATCACTGGGTTTAAAAGTAGAAGAGTTTAAATTTCGTTCCAATAAACTGCATTCACTATCATCATTTCTGAGGTGTGGCACAACACTTTATAATAAGAACATGGCCAGAAACCACATTTCTCCCTTGTGGGGGCTTATAGCCCTGTGACATCAGGAGAGAAGAGCAGAAGAAAGTCTCAGAAAGTACTACAGCAAGGATTTGGTTGGGAATAAAGGAACACTTTTGGGATCATAGCAGATTTTGGAAAAACAGAACATTTCTTTAAGAAGCTATATACCTGGGAAGGGCAGATCTTTCCTGTCTCCTCTGAGAAGATGTATACATGGCATGGGGTGGTTGGGTGATGGGCACTGAGGAGAGTATGTGCTATAGCGAGTGCTGTGGCTTGTGTAAGACTGATGATTCACACACCTGTACCTGTACCCCTGAAACAAATAATACATTATATATTAATTAAAAACAAAACAAAAGAAAGCCACTCAGGTCAGAAGTGGCTCAAGTGGCATGGAGAAAAAAAAAAAGATGTATACATCGATGGAATCAAATGTTTCTCTACAGATCCTCCCAGGCTTTAAGATTTCATTCTCAGATAAATTCGAGTAAGCCTGTCTGAGGGTAAGGAGAACCTGTTCCATGGCGATCCTGGACAGCCAAGACTCTAGACTCTAAAATCGTTGAGACACTATAAAAGTTACTAAATAAAAGAAATAAGAAACAGGGTGATAGGCATGTTCTATTTATGTCAGCAGAGTATTTCTGGGCGAATCCTCTTGCACTAACGTAGTTTCCATTTTTAGATTATCATATTCGGTAAACACATTTAATTTTCCTAGGATGACTAATGCCCAAGTGCCTAGTAACTTAGTGAGATAACACAAGGGTTCTTCCTTACTAAGGCTTACAGGGAGAGCTCCCAGAAACTCTATAAATCCACAAAAACTGCCTAAAAACAGATAAGTGCAATAATGGGTTCTTGCATCAGCTCCTGCTCAGTGCTTCTATTTGTAGTTCTGTCTTGGGCAAGAGATACCACACAGGGGGAGTGCAAAGTTGAAGGTTTTCAGCAAAAATTTGGACTATAAACACAGCTTGGCATTATCAGCATTCTGCTAAGTTCAAAGAAGAGATAGTTATAACAAATACAGCTTGCTTTATTTCTGAAACAAAACTGTGCACATATTTGTGGCCATACTACTAATTAACCTGTAGATTGTTCCTTTCATCTATTCAGCATGTTTTTCTGCCCCCTGTTACAACACGCTGGGGTTATTTTTTTCCATCTGGAATATACTCAGACTGTTCTCTTATAGGCACAAGGGAGGAGATTGGTGTACATGAAGAAGGACAAGAGAGACTGACTGGTACAGGAAGATTAAAGGAGCCGTATATGTACACACAGCGAGGCTGGACGGTGACTAAGGAGTGCCATGATGACAGTCTATAAATATTTGAAAGGTGTAAACACCGAGGAATAATTTAGCTTGCTGCAGGTGGTACAAATGGGAGTGCTGGTGTATCTTAAAGAAAAGGAAATACTGCTATGGGGAAAAAAAAACCCAAAAAACAAAAACTGAAACACTGAAGATGCTATCCATGGGGTACAGCAAACTTGGAACAGAAGGATGGATGAAAAAGCAATGGTATCAGTGGAGAAATGTGCGTAGGGATGGGCTTGACCATGTGTAGCTGGCTGACTTTAGAGAAGTCATTGAGGCACCCTGAGCCTCATATCCCTCTTCTGTCAATTAGAGTGAGAACCAGAATCAGAGCTTTTTAAAATGTGCTCCAAAGAACCCTAAGGATCCTGAGGATTCAACTACTGAATCCTGAGAATAGGGAGAACGGTGGAGGGGACTAGTGACTGACTAGAGTCCCTTATCGCTTTCATCTGTATACCATCCACTTCCCCAGTACAATTTTTAGGAATTTACTGAAAGTAATTACCTAAGAAACTTATCTCCTTATTGAAGTTTTACTTTTTTTAATTTAAATTTTTAAAAGATTTTATTTATTTATTTGACAGAGAGAGAGAGAGAGAGATCACAAGTAGGCAGAGAGGCAGGCAGAGAGAGGAGGAAGCAGGCTCCTTGCTGAGCAGAGAGCCCAATGTGGGCCTCAATCCCAGGACCCTGAGATCATGACCTGAGCTGAAGGCAGAGGCTTTAACCCACTGAGCCACCCAGGCGCCCTGTTTTTTTTTCTTTTTCTTTTTCTTTTCTTTTTTTGTTGTTGTTGTTGTTTGTTTTTTTGAGCAAGAGAAATGGAGTGCCCGCACATGAACAGGATGAACAGGGGGAGAGGCAGAGGGAGAGACAGAGAGTCTCAGGCAGACTCCCCACTGAGCTCAAGCCCAGTGGGGCTTGATCTCACTGCCCTGAGATCCTGACCTGAGCTGAAATCAAGAGCTGAATGTATAACAGATTGAGCCACTCAGGAAGCCCCCTCATGAAGTTTTAAAGATGTATTATTAGAGACCGGTTTTAGACCCGTTCCTGTTCACAAGACTCCTAACAAGGCAGCAGAAGTATCGAAGTTATGCTCTCAGAAATGTTTTTTTTTAAGATTTTATTTATTTGAAACAGAGAGAAATAGCTAGAGAGGGAACATGAGCGGGGGAGTGAGGAAGGGGGGCTCGATCCCAGGACTCCAGGATCCTGACCTGAGCTGAAGGCAGATGCTTAATAACTGAGCCCCCCAGGCACCCCCAGAAAATGTTTTCATGAAGTCACTACTGTGGCAGACAGGGCAGATACACCAGGAAGACAGAAATGCTCTTGTGGGACTCACATTCCAAATGCACTTTTAAAGTAGAGTAGCCAAAAATAATAAGTGAACAAAGGAATAATTTGTATAATTCCCTCCAAGACTGCATATAATAATTCAACTGAATACTTACTAAGCACCTAACTGCCAATCCGAAAGGCTCCTGATACCTCACGTAGAAGGCAAATGTTCAGGGGCGCCTGGGTGGCTCAGTTGGTTGAATGACTGCTTTTGGCTTGGGTCATGATCCCGGATACCTAGGATCGAGTCCCACATCGGGCTCCCTCTCTGACTCCCCCTGCTTGTGTTCCCTCTCTCGCTGTGTTTCTCTCTGTCAAATAAATAAAATCTTAAAAAAAAAAAAAAAAGAAGGTAAATGTTCAAATTAAACTGGTATTGAGGACTCACTATGTGTCAGGACAACCTCAGGATCCTCAATCTCCACCCCAGGTCCCGCAGTTGTGTATCTTTGTGCACAACCAACCCAAATCAGCACAGCCTGACCCCTGCTCCAACCTGCTACCAGAGCCAGCTGTATCAGATCCCAAGTCTAGTTATACTATTTGAATTTGTTACCATAATTATGCTATTCAATTAACTGTTATACAGATTAACAAAAAAGAGTGAAATGTTTTAATTTTTAAAAAACAACATCGAAGTAGGATGCTTTAGCAAAGTTTCATAAACTTAGGAGAAAAAATAAAAAAGATAAATTGTTCTATTAGGTATGGATATGCAACCTTAAATTATTAAAAAAGAGAGAGAGAGAGAGAGAGAGAGAGAGAGAGAGAGAGAAGGAGAGAGAAAAGCTTAAATATCCCAAAGAATTCAGCACTCACGTTATTTTACTTGTGAAAAGTTTAAGTTCTTGCTGTCCTTTAAAGGAACCCAAACTGGAAACTGTTAGAGGACTCATAACGCCATGCACTAGGGCTCATGCAAGATGAAAGGCCAACAGCTGTCACTCAAATATGCCTTGGCCATGTTTTTTTAAATGGTGAAATATGCTTTTTGTTGTTTATTAAAATAAACTTACTGAAGTAGAATTTTCATGCTGGAAATGAGCCCGTTTTAATTGTGAATTTTATTAAATTTTAGTAAGTTCATAGGCCCTTGTAACTACCACCATGGTAAGTTTCTACAACATTCCCATTACCACAAACAGCTCCCCTGTGCTCCATCAGAGTAAATCTTTCCCCTAGCCTCAGAAAACCACTGATTATTTCCTGTCACTATAGATTAAATTTGCCTTTTCTAGGACTTCATAAAAATGGAATTATATAGTATATACTCTCTTTTGGGGGGAGGAGGAGGGTTTTGGCTCCTTTCACTCAGCATAATGTTTGAGAGATTTTTCCATGTTGCTGTACTTATTCGTAGGTCAGTTCCTTATTACTGATGGGTAACAGCTGGCTGCAAAATTGTAGCACAATTTGTTCTTTCACCTGATGAATATTTGAGTTGTTTCCAGTTTGGGGCCATTGAAAATGAAGCTGTTGTAAATTTCTGTATGCAAATCTTTCTATAGGAAAAAAAAAAGTTTTCATTTTCCTTGGGTCAATATACGGGCTGACAAAGGATGATCATAGGGTAAATAGGTTTTTGACTTTTTGAGATACTACCGGACTGTGATGTCAGAGAATTTCAGTCACTCCATATTTTAGTTAACACTTGGTAATGTCATTCTTCTGAATTCTAGCAATTCCAATCAATGTGTAGTGGTAGCTCACAGGGTTTAAATTTACATTTCTCTGATGACTAAAGATGTAGAGCATTTTTCATTTGCTTATTGGTTATCTCTATCTATATTTTATGTAGAAAAGAGTCTGTTCAAATGCTTTGCCTAGTTTTTATTTCAATTGCTTGTCTTCTTTTTCTAGTTCTTTCTATATTCTGGACACAAGTCCTTTATCAGATACATATATTCTGTGCTTATTTTCTCCCAGTATATGTTTTGTGATCTCATTTTGTAAGAGACATTTTTTTGAGAAACAGAAGTTAATTTTCTTTTCCTTTCCTGGCTTAACTTTTTTGTAACTTCTATAGAAAATGTTTGCCTACCCCAATGTCATAAGGATATTTTATACTTTCCTGTAAAATTTTATATTTTAGCTTTACATTTAGGTCTATGAATGAAAACATGTACAAGAGCTTTATAGTGAAAACCTGAAAATACTGCTAAGAGAAATAAAGAGGATCTAAGTGACAGGACAGATATACCATGTTCGTGTACTAGAAGGCAACATTGGTAAGGTGTCATTCCTTCCCTATTTGATTTATCAAATGTAAAGCCTAGCAAATTTTATTCTATACACTGACAAACTGGTCATAAAATTTGTATGGAAATGCAAAGAATGCAGAATAGTTCAAACACTTCTTCAGAAGGAGAATAAAGTTGGATGGCTTATATTACCTGGTATCAAGGTTTGCTCTAAAACTACAGTGAATAAAACAGTAGGGTACTGGCACAAAGACTGGCACAAATATAAACATATTAAAATCAAACTGCACAATTTTTCTCTCTCTCTCAGATTCCCTCTCTCACTCTTCCCTCCTTCCTTCCTCCTTCCCTCTCTCAATTGGGATTCCCCCATTCAAAGGGCATTTTGATTAGCTCAGTCGACAAAATGCATTGAAGAAGGTTCTATTGTATTTTTTCCATAACATTTTGCCATAGAATTTCAAAGTTTTAGTTTAAATAACAAGTTCTGCAAAACACCTTTCTTATTTCATGCATACTTTTTTGTTTTTTTCTGAAGTTGCATATTTGTAAAACGTACCAATGGCTTATTTATTTTCTCTTTCAGAAGGGTGTTCATATATATCTAATGAAGTAATTTAATGTTTTGCCTCAGATGTGTTTATTTGCTAAAACCAATAATTGTGCTTGGTCATGGAAACTAAGAAGTGGCAGAGGATCTTCAGAGAGATTTTTCATTTTGTCAAGAGATCAGAATTAGTATCTGAGTTTTGATGTTAAAGAAAAACACTTTTTTTTTTCCTGGTTGAGGAAAGATGATAATCATTTTGCAACTTACAAAAATCAAATTTAAAAGTGTTTCGTTATGATGAAGTCATCTCCCGTGGATCACCACAGAGAGCTATGAATTGTACAACCTGCTAAGTACATCAAATAAGTTTAACTGTATGATCACAGTCTGATGACAAAAGAGTTGTAAATGGTCCTTACCCTATGAATTCAGGCTTATTTTTCATTTCTTACCATTAATTGTGCTGAAATATTTAAAGTAAGTTATGAGGTCTTAAAGTATAAAGCACTCCTTATAAAGAAATCTTCTTCAGTATAAGTGAGTGTAATTTTTCTAACTCTGTGGAATAAAATATTCATAATGGATTAATGTAAAAGGATAGAGACACAATTAATGCATCTCTTTAGGAAGACTGGTGTCAGATATCGGGCTTGCTATGCTCTAATAGAGACTATGAATGTAAGAAAGTATAAAACATAGTCCTTTTTCTTACAGTTCTAAAATGCAGGAGTATATTCTGAAGTCCAGAAATAGACCCATTTACTCACTGTTATTATCTTGAGCACATTAAAGTTCAGAGCCCATTAGGCAACACAGTCCTTACTGTAAAAGCAACATTTAGTAAACTACAGCAACAGAGTAACTAACTGGCTTGATGGTGCCTGTGTTAATGTCCACATTAGCTCTCGTAATGACAACCTGGAGGAAACCGCCTTATAGAGTCTGTTAGTACATATGGGGATTATTTGGTCTTGGGTTTACATGGATACCACCACTGCTGATTTCTGTGGACATTCAGCCTGAGAAACAAAAGACAAATTTGTTTTACTTCTTTTGTAATAACAAACTCAAGCCAAATGACGGCCACTGAATGACAGTCACTGATCATTTACTTTCCGGAAATGTGAGATACAGAAGACCCAAGAAACAACTTTCATAGATTGCCATAAAATGGTACTGTTTTCAGTCAAATTGTGTTAGAAAGCATTTAAGGGATTGCTCTGAATACAGGTGTTTAGCAAGAGATAAAAGTAGGATGACCACACTTGAAGGCCTACTGCAATTTCTGGTCTTTCTTAGGCTCAAAAACAATACTATTACATCCATATAGAACTGTTTTATCAAAGATATTTGTGACCCTGAAGTAACAAATTCCCATCTGTAGTTACAAGCCCATTCTCCCTAAAGGGAACCAAACCCTGAAGAACTTCTAGATTTATCTTAATCGCCCTTTCCCCAGTTTCCCCAGAATTCTATCACTTAAAGAATTATGTACTGACATACCATTTACCATTTAAAGCCATTCAATATAGGACCCTAAGTGGGTCCCTTACACATCTTCTAAGAACCAGTACAAATCCTTCAACCTTATAGGGAATGAGTGAGTTTCCTTTATGATTTCTGTTTCTCAAGTGCTCCATGTTTTCCAACCTCGACACCTTTAAGTTATTCCTACCTTTCTGATGGGCTGCATCCCATTGTCACCAGTCACAACCATACATTATTATCCAACAGCTGTGTCAAATCCTGTTTTCTCCTAGAAGCCAGGTGAGAAATTAGTCCTTTCCTTTTTGCTTCCCTCCTCCCCTCCCTTCTTTTCCTCTTGTTAATGAATACTGCAGTGATTCCCCTTCTGTCAATTGCATGCTTAAAACTTTGGCCCATTTTTCTGTTTGGTTGTTCATGAAGCCTTTCTCTTCATCTCCAAGTAGACATACCATCTCCCTTCTTCAAATGTAGAGATTTCAACCCTTTTTAGGCAGTTGTATTAATTCATTTTGTGCTCCAGGCATTTGCACATTTGCCTCATCTCCTCTACAAGATCTTGAAGAACGGTTTCAGTAAAAACTATATACATTTGTTCATATAATCCATGTGAATCTCAACCAAAGCCTGATATCAGAAAGACTTCAAATACATATATGAAATGGCAAGCAACCATTTTTGAGAATTTCTTAAAAAACTTAAGGGCAGCAAGTCTTTGCAAGAAAGATGTTTGATACTTTTGCCAGCTAATAGTTCTGATAGTAAGAGTTGAAAGGTGTATCACTAATTGGTTTATAGGCATTATGTCTTCCCCATGTCAAACAAAGGAATGAAATGAATGTAATTTACACAACATAAGTCAAATATACATAGCACCAGGGATCCAATTAAGTGTTTATAATTAAGAGTCAGGGGACACCAGAAGCTTGATGTAACAACTAAAAGGCTATTTATATTTGTTATTAAAAAGCAGTCTCCATTCTATCAAGTGACTATGTTTAGAAATGGGGATCTCTTGTACTTATGTAAGTACCATCACAAAAACTTTGAATTCACTATAAGGTGGAATAAAACTGTCCAGATAGCTTAAGTCATATTACTACATTGAAAAAAAAAAAAAAAGAACAATTAGGAGCAAGGTTTCTGAGGTCATTCTGTCTTTAAAACCTGGCTCTGTCAACTTACCTGTTGTGTGTCATTGAGCAAGTCACCTAACCTATCTGGGCATGAGTTTCCTCATCTGTACAACATGGGTATAATAGTACCTGTTTAACTAGAGTTGCTGTGGGAATTACCTAAATCAATGCATAAAAAGTGTGTTGGATAGCACCTGGGCACAGAAAACAAAGACCACCTTTATTGTTGCTATTATTATCAAAGAGTCTATAGATTCCCCATGTGACGGGTCCTTAAAACTTGGAAACCACACTGGTGAGGACTTGTTTGCTATAAAATTTTGTTTTCTTGTAACAACAGATCAGGATGATGAAAATAACTGCATTCCAAGACTGCTGAAATAAAACCATATAAGTATCAAAAATAATAATGGCAAAAAGTAGGGGAGAGGGGAAGGAGAGGAGAGAGAATGTAAGTGCAAAAGGGAGGTTATAACAGACGAGATATTCCAATTTGTGTCTGGAATTAAAAAAGGAAAAAGAAAAACAAGTGAGAATAAGCTGAAGTGGACCAGGCCACATTTTAGAATAAGGTGGGTTGGACCGGCTGAAGCGGTAAGATGAGGCTGAACCACAGGCCACTCAAGCAGCACAGGTTTTTCTCAGCCACGGGTCTCCTAGACATTCTACCTACAATCTCAGTCTGAACCACAGGGCTGAAAAAGGTACACTAGGACTTCTCCAGTCCCATACCTAGAGGGCACTGCCCCATTTCCTGAGGATATTAAACATTTAGAAGGTTTGTGATGGGTATATTAAGCAAAAAAAAAAAATAGCTGAAGTCAGTCAAAAATCTGTCTAGTGGTACCATGGTATCTGGGTCTAGAACTTTCTAGGACTCAAAACATTGCTTCCCTGATATCATAGCTGAGGGCAAGGGGGAAGGAGGCATATGGCATTAGCAATTTCTGAGTTGTCTTCCAAAAGAGTGAAAAGGGGTGATCAGGGGGAGGAGTTCTAAAAGGCATCCAACAGGAAATTAATCTGAGGTGTTTACCTGTCTACCAGGATTGGCAGACCCACAGGTACACCAAGAATGGCTCTTTGGTAAAACACTGGCTTGTAGAATCTTTGGGCCAGAAGAGATGATTTCAACCACTCTCACTGGATTCTAGAATCCAGGGCCCCTGATGTTCGATCTAGGGGATCTCATCACTACCCTGCTCAAAACATTCTTTACTTGTTCTTCCATACATTCTTATTTTGCTAGTTTCATTTTTTTTGGAAAGTATTTTATGATTGTAAAAATAACACATGTTCATTATAGATAATTTGAAAATTAAGGAAAATGATGTAGAGAATTAGAATCATATAAACTAATTACTAAGAAATAGTCTTTACATTTTAAAATATGTGTTAAGACAAATACCATATGATTTCATTTATATGTGGAATTGAAGAAACAAAACAGATGAACAGAGGGGAAGGGAAGGAAAAATAAAATAAGATAAAAGCAGAGGGAAGCAAACCATGAGAGACTCTTAACTCTAGGAAACAAACTGAGGGTTGCTGGAAGGGAGGTTGGTGGGGGGATGGGTAACTGGGTGATGGACATTAAGGGGGGCACCTGATGGAATGAGCTACTGGGTGTTATATGCAACTGATGCATCATTACATTCTACCCCTCAAACCGATAATACTATATGTTAACTAAATTGAATTTAAAGAAAAATTTTAAAAACAATGTTTCCTCTTAAAGACTTTCTATACATATATTTTTGTAAAGATTTTAATTATTTATTTGACAGAGAGAAACACAGCTAGAGAGGGAACACAAGTAGGGGGAGTGAGAGGGGGAGAAGCAGGCTCCCCACTAAGCAGGGAGCCCAATGCGGGGCTCGATCCCCAGCCTCTGGGATCATGACCTGAACTGAAGGCAGACGCTTAACGACTGAGCCACCCAGGTGCCTCGACTTTGCATACATATTATTACTTTTTTTTAAAAAAGATTTTATTTATTTATTTGACAGAGAGAAACACAGCTAGAGAGGGAACACAAGCAGAGGGACTGAGTGAGGGAGAAGCAGGCTTCCTGCTGAGCAGGAAGCCTGATGTGGGGCTCGATCCCAGGTCTCCAGGGTCATGACCTGAGCTGAAGGCAGTCACTTAACCAACTGAGCCACCCAGGTGCCCCCATACATATTATTTTTTTAAGATTTTTATTTATTTATTTGACACAGAGAGAGATCACAAGTAGGCAGAGAGGCAGGCAGAGACAGAGGAGGAAGCAGGCTCTCCGCAGAGAAGAAAGCCCGATGTGGGCCTTGATCCCAGGACTCCAAGATCACGACCTGAGCCTAAGACAGAGGCTTTAACCTACTGAGCCACCCAGGTGCCCTCCATACATATTTTTAACATGGGTTTGATCATACCAAATATACAAGCTTTATATATTTTACCTCAAAGAAGAGCATTTTCTTAAAAATGCTAAATTCTTCAAATACAGTATTTTAATAATATCCTATCATTTGGGGTGTATAATTTTTTATAAAACAAGTTCCTATTTTTGGTCATTTATATTTGTCATTAGTCATTATCAGACTTTCTATTTCTCATTATAAATTGTGTCTCAGTGAACATTTTTGCAAAAGATGTTCAAATTTCTATTCTCTTAGGCTACAGACAGGTGTATTTCTTTACATGTATATCTATCTGTCCATCTATCTATCTGCATTGAGAGATACGAAACATTTAAAATTCTTTTTTTTTTTTTTTTTTAAGATTTATTTATTTATTTATTTAACAGAGAGAGAGACATAAGTAGGCAGAGAGGCAGAGAGAGAGAGAGAGGAGGAAGCAGACTCCCTGCCAAGCAGAGAACCTGATGTGGGCCTCGATCCCAGCACCCTGAGATCAGGACCTGAGCCGAAGGCAGAGGTTTCAACCCACTGAGCCACCCAGGCGCCCGAAACATTTAAAATTCTTGAGGAATATACCAAATAATTTTCCAGAATAGTTGGGCAAATTTATACTCCTACCAGCTGCAAATGAGAGTAATGGCTTTTCCTAAATCTTTGCTAATTTCATAGATGAAAAACTACTTCAGTTATTTTAATTTCCATTTTATACCACTAAGAATGACATTTCTTTAATTATCCACTTTACTCCTTTAAACTTTGTCTGTCCTTCCTTTGTCTGTCCCTATTGAGATTTATGCAACTACATGAACATTTTCATATCATATTTGCTGCAAATATAATTGCCATTTATTTGCTTCTTAATTTTTCCATCCTTTGTTTGTCCCTATTGAGATTTCTGCAACTACATGAACATTTTCATATCATATTTACTGCAAATATAATTCCCATTTATTTGCTTCTTAATTTTATCTCTGACCTTTACAAACATTTTTAAATTTTATTGTCCAAGCTACTGATAATTTGTTTTGTGATTGTTCATTATTGCTTTTTAAATATGAAACATAAATTAAATCCTTTCTCAAAACTGACTCTACCTGGTATACATTTCTGCTGTTTTTAAAATTTTTTTGAATTAAAAAAATTTTTTGATGTAAGCTACATGCCGAATATGGGGTTTAAACCCATGACCCAAGGAACAAGAGTCACATGCTCCACCAACTGGGACAGCTAGCCGTTCTTCAACTTAGTGGATATTTGGTTCTTTTGTTTTATTTTAGGTTGTTGTTAGTTATTAAACATGAAAGTTTTAATCCATCTGGATTGGGTAGACAGTGCAAAATAAAAAACAAGGGGCTTTTTTCTCCTCCTGAAAGCACAACTCCTTTGCTAAGTCATTACCCTTATTTTTAAAATCATTTAAACTTTTGGGGTACCTAGCTGGCCTGTGGCTTTTGATCTTGCGGTTGTGCATTTGAGCCCTGTGTTGGGTGTAGAGATTACTTAAATATAGAAAACCTTAAAAAATAAAAATAAATAAAATAAATAAATAGTTAAACTTTCAGGAAAGTTTTGTGGCTGTCCTGTCTACCGCTCCTAATTAAATTAGTCTACTCTCTCCCTTCTGTTTCTTTAAACAACCTCTCCCATGCAGGGGTACCCTAAAACATAATCCCTCTAACTCTTCTGGGCTAATTAAATCAAATCAGTTGGCCCATCCCATGTCTACCTTTGCTATCTGGCCAATTTGTCACCTGTGTAGACAACTGTCCAACTGCTCGTTTGTAACTGTAATCCTTAGGACTGACATATTCTGAAGATATTTTGGGGGCATTTCTTTCTCCATAACTTTAAAATAGATTAGTATATTACACATGATGGAAATGATCACAATAAAGGTAATTTAGCTTGGTTCATTGATTTGAGGATTTTGTCATTGTACCTATAATAAATTTACTGTTGAGATGCTTAAGCCAGCTCTACTAAAGAATTAATCAGGAAATTTAATTTCCTGAAACAAACAGAGAATAACCTCTGAGGAACAAGGTTAGAAAGGTTAAGGTCAGTAGGCCAAGGCATGATGATCTAGTTTAAGTAGAAGAATCAGATCGAACAGTGCATCTAAATTTCTAGGCATGCACCAATTGAGCTATCTGTTAAAAAATAACTATTTATAACCAAATATTTGAACGACTCCAATTTGAACTACATGTGCATATAACTTACAAGCTTGAAATAACTTATTGCTAGGTGCACATGTAGAAGAAGATGGCATTTTTCAATCTGGGGCACAGAGTGACACTGAGTAGGCTCCAGTTTCAAGGAGGGTTGAAAACTCTCAGGCTCTTGACCATATGCTCCCAAACCTATCAGTGTTGCTCCTGGACTCTTTTCAAACTCAGCAAATGCATCCTTTCCATTGAAGTCACTGGGATGGATGACAATCTTCACAGGTCATCTAATCCGTGCACCTGCCTTTAGGCAGGGCTGCTCTTAAAACCACCCCAGACAGATGGTTCTTTGCTGCTCTCAAAATTCCCCAGGGAAGGAGGTTCCACACGCTGCCACAATAATCCATTCCCTTGTCTCTCAGTTACTCCTAGGACACTGAATCCTAAGCATTTAGTTAATAGCAGGTGGCAGTGAGACAACTCTTTGTCTCTCCCTGAGGAGTTGGAAATTGGCCAAATTAGCCATGGGGCAATTGCCAAAGTGTACAGGAACCCCAATGCTACTCTGAGCTTTGCAAATATCAAGTTAAGTGGGGGTATTTAGTGTTCCCAGCTGACAAAATACCAAATTCAGCAATGAGCAGGGCAAGTTGTATAATGCTCAGTCAGGAATTTATATGTCAGTAATAAATTTCAAGGCTTAATTTCTTTCAATTATAAAATTGGAAAAATAGCAAAAAGATAAAACTAACTTGGAAATAAATTTCTAAATAAGTCATAGATGGAAGAACAGCTGAATTATAAAATATTTACAGTAAATTAAAATATATCAAAACCCATGGGATGCAGATGAAGTCAGAAAGGTATTTATAAATGTAATAACTTTCATGATTAAACAAAAAATAGAGAATAAATGAACTAACACTTGGATTAAGATGCTTCACAAAAGCATAAATAAGCTAAAACAAAGTAGGAAGTAAAAATTAATAAAGCTAAACAATAGAAATTAGTTAGAAAACAAACAAACTTCATACGCACAAACCCATACACCAGAAAACTCTTAAAAAGATTTAACATAGGCAGTAACCTCTTTGACATCGGCCACAGCAACTTCTTTTAAGACATGTCTCCAAAGGCAAAGGAGACAAAGCGAAAATGAACTTCTGGGACTTCATCAAAATAAAAAGCTTTTGTACAGCAAAGGAAACAGTCAACAAAACAAAGAGGCAACCCACAGAATGGGAGAAGATATTTGCAAATGACACTACAGACAAAGGGCTGGTATCCAAGATCTATAAAGAACTACTCAAACTCAAATCAACATCCA